>JAQGAK010002643.1:0-19026 GCA_034696945.1 Lipothrix lubbocki
GGTCCTTCGTAAAATAAAGCATAATCGACCAAGAAAAGTTAATTTCGTTATTACAGTCAATAGTTAGGGCTGTAACAAGAGGATTTAAATGTAAAAGAATAATTTTTTAGAAAAATTATTACTACAATTTATTGTAGCTTACACAAGCCGATTGGTACTTTCTTGTCAGAACGACAACTCCGACAGATAGCGCCATTATTATGAGGATTGCAGCGCTAACTCCAATAATCCATTTCCAACTGACCGGATCTTAAAAGACAAAAGGCCAAAACTTAGTATTACATACAACACATGTCGTCGGTAGGGGTGCAAAAAGGGGCTATCTCCATGTGAGCCTAAATGAAATGCTCCCGCACACGTTATCTCCATCACGCACATGGAGATAACCCACTCTGCATCTCCATCGTCAAAATGGAGTGTGGGAAATACGTGGAAATACCTATTTTAATGCGAATAATAGTAGAAGTAATACATAGTATGTATATAAAAAGTAAAAAGATGATTCTAACAATTATCAACTTTGTGCACTTTTGTCTCCAATACAAATTCCGCCCAGTAGTCACTGGAAATGAGCCAAGGGGATCTACATACCACGGAAATAAGATCTGGTGTGGGAAAAAACTGCAATTGCCAGGACATCCTGGTATTTTCAAGGCTTGGACGCAACTGTGTCATATTGGCTCCCATATGGTCATTTGGCGAAGATCCGTATTTCACTACGTTTGGATAAATACACAAAATATTTGATTATTTATATATGTGTATATATTGTGTTACTTTTTTTTGTCCCAAATATTTACTAAATATTAAAATTCACCCGTAACAGGTGGTATGCCGGAATTAAATTTCATAACGAATTCTACGTATGGATAAAGAAGGAACGTGGATATTTTGCATTCCACAACATGTGGCACAAATGGCTTCATCAGAGTGCCCGTTACGTCTACAACTTTAATTACGCCTGGAAAGGGAAAATGCTTCTTTGCAAAATCTGTAATACATTAAACATCAACATTATGTACATTGAGTAAAATGGTAAAATATCTCGAATTTTTGCCGTGATTTTGAGAATCCAAATTTGAGTTATGAAATAATGGATTTTACTCACAATATTTATCGTCCAATCCTTGAAAAACGTAATCGACTTCGTTAACGAACTTCGGGGGTGTAGAATTGTTAGTGAAACCGCTACACTGCACATATCCATTTTTATGCAGAGGAGTCAATCTGAAATGAAAGTTCATTTATACATAAAATTCAATATACGAATCAGAGATGGATAACGTTATTTCTTCCGAATTTTCTACAGTTTTGAAGCTAAGCGTAAAATACTTTGTAAAAAGGCGTTTCAGGTCAAAACAAAACGTGGTAACGACAAGTAACGTTATCCATCCCGAAACCAATTATAGATACATAATTTGGTTTTTGTATTGAATTTTTAATTGATTTCCAAAACTGAGGAAAGCATTAAGGTGGGGAGGTTTAAAGATTATACATAGCAATCAGCGCTTACAGATTGGAATGAGTCACATTTTCCTTCTCGTCGTGCCGCACCGGAGAATGTTTAGGTATTGAAAAGCGAAACATCTAGATTGCAATCATAGGAATAATAAAGTTAATCTTGTTTTTATTTGGGACTTCAGAACCCGGTACATACTCGTCATAACAGATTAATTGTCCCTTCCCGCGTTAAAACATTTGAAAAAGTTGATAGATTTCAGGCATTCTTACAATAGGTGACGTAGGTCTCCATAACAAGTCGCATTCCAAAATTGTACTGCACTTCCGCCATGTTAAAATTATTTCGTCCATTTTAAATCCCGCGTCACAAAATATTTCACTGCTCTCGTTTTTTGGAAATGTTAATTTAGCTGGAACTTGCCAATCTTTTGCAAAGTAAAGGAACGCAAATAAATTAAACTGCAATTTTGTTTGAATGTGTGGGAACATCAAAATAAATTTTATACCGAGTTTCACAGGCACTAATGTTTGACTTTCTTGGGAAGCTTCTTTTTGGTCTTTGCATTCGAATGTCGATTCAAGAACGTGTTCATCAACCGGGATGGAAAATCCTAAGCGCGGATCATAATTTTCGGGTTGTGGTAGGTACGTTTGGACCAACTTCCCCTGAAAAATTATTAAAAATATTTCCATCAAATTTGTGACTTATAAGACAAAATCTTGTTAGAGCACAGTGTATCTCGACTTTCTCTTACGTGCCGGCGCCGTAACAAAGCCCAATTATCAAAATTAGAGTTTGTGGAATTCGTTTGATTTAATTTAGCATTATTTAGCACGGCATCCCCAATCAGGCAGGGAATGATAACCGTTTGATTCCAACTCTTGTATTTATTATCATCAACCATAAAGAATTCCCTGCTTGGTGTTTGATTCATCGAACGTCGGCGAGTTATCCCGGGCTGGAGATACACCTCCGCCGACAAAGTCGAATTCTGATAACTACCGCAACGATAAACAATATCGGAACGTTCTTCGGGGTGTTCCCAGGAAATGATAATTTCTTGTTCATATTGTAGTTGTGTGTAAGGACCGGGGTTATAATTGGTGGAGTTCATAAGCAGCTGCACGGATTTCTGCGAATGAAAACAGTTTGTATGTAATAAATAAAATCATTAAGGAATTTTAGAAATTTTATGGTAATTCATTAATTTGGAATAACTAGAATAAAATAGTTTTTATTGTGATTTAAAAATTCATTTCTTACTACTAGCTTTCCCGCCAACCATCGAATCGGGTAGGATGCCTTGCAATTTAGGTGCAGAAATTGTCGCTTACCACTAAATTTCAAAGAATTCTCAATTAAATTACCAAATCTAGAACTGGAATTGCTAATTTCAGCCCAATCACTACAGTTTCTTGAGGATGACGCTGTAAAACAGAAACTAATGACAGGGGAGGAGATGCTCAAACTTTGGGAAAACCTACCACTTAGGAATATTATGAAACTGAAAAGCAATATTATTGGTCTTGACATTTTGTAAGTTTTGCAGATTTAGCGTAGGCGTAATTTGTGTATTGTAAACACACAAGATAAAATTTGCCCCACAGTGCAGAAAAAACAGTCTGTCTAACCTATGGGCAATAACTTTACAAAAAGTTGGGGATAAGAGCAAACTCAGTGAAAATACTTTATTCACGTGAAACGGTGAAACTGTTCCAAAGTATTGAGCGTCAACCGTGTATTTGATTTTGTTTGTAAAGGCGTTGGTATTCTACGCGTAAATGCGGCACTTTAGATATCAATCGCACAGATGATGCAGTGGAACGAACAGGCGGATGTTGATTTTTGTAATTGAGAAAAATAATCCGTAGTTTTGTGAATTAAACACAACTATTTGTTAGGTTCATGATACACAATCCGTGTATATACATAAAACATGCAAACAGTACGAAATAGATAAAAAATGTTCACTAATGGTTAACAAATGATAATAATTTCTATTTAATAGTAATACATATGATGATTAGTTTGTTGTTAACTTGAAGGAAAGATTACACTGTTGATAATATGCACATATTTGTATTTACGGCTGCGTTGATTTCTGTTGGACAAATATTTATAGGTGATACATGAGGTATCGCAATGTGATAAATATACTGTAAACGACGCTTTAAACATCCGTATTATCTGTAACTCACAAGCAGTTTCTCTAAATGAAATTAATCCGCTGCTATAATCAGACAAATTCCAGACCGCCGATGAGACGACTAATTAGAGAGAGAGGAAACGTTGACGTACAACACATTTGACATCGGATGATTTTGATTGTGAATTATCGATGTTTATCGAACACAATGATTTTCATTACATTCTTTCAGGCACCACATATTCGTCATATTCTATCAATAGAAGTTTACTTAAATTATCGTGCGTTTTATTAACAGATTTATCGCTATTTATCCGACTTTGATATAATTATCCCCTTGTGTGGCCAAAAATGCCTCCAGCTTCTTCAAAAATTCCGTAGATTTGCTAAATGTGGGTCTATCCTTAGGATGATTCAGCCAGCATTTCATCATCCAATCGAACCTGCATTATAAAAAAAATTATTATTACTTATAGTTCTCAATTCTTCATCTGGAATCGTAAATCCCCAAAAAAGATGCAACAATCTTAATAAGTTTTGAAGAAATACGAATTATAAATTTGAAAAATGATATGAAAAATGATACGAAAAATGATGATGATGAACTTACACCAATGGCGGTGACAATTGAGGCTTCGAAAGTCTTCGTCCGGCCTCGAGCTCATCGAGAAAATCCGGTGCCCAATCAACACCCGAATATGGCACGGCTGCTTGGGAGAATATTTCCCAGACTGTCACACCAAAACTCCAGACGTCCGATTGGATTGAAAATTGGAAGTATCTTAAGGATTCCAGAGCCATCCAACGCCATGGAAGGAGGATATTATACTAAAATTAAAATAAATAAAAAAAATCGAGAATTTTACAATTTTATTTCTTTACAAATATTGCTTGCTCTGGTAGTAAACGAAAATTGTAGTAAAAAAAAATTTTTTTTAGCTTGATCATCAATACAATGTATCTAGTAATTAATATAAAGTTGAAAATTAGTTTATGTTTTACCTCATTAGATTTGACATACTGGCAACTGTACAATTTCCTTGAGAGTCCAAAATCAGTAATTTTGACAAGATTATTACTAAATACGAGAACATTCCGAGTAGCTAAATCGCCGTGAATAACCTTTTATGTATCAAAAAATTAAGAATTATAAAATTTTAATAAATCTAATTGTGCCGACAAATTCAACATCTTTGAATTTGATATTAAACCAATATTTTAGGTTGGAGACATACTTTCCGATCCGATAAATATTCCATCGCCAGCGCAATTTGCTCGCAGAAACTGATCAGTGTTGACTGACTTAGTGACCCACCAGGTCCATTAATGTAGCTGTGCGGATTTGGAAAAATATTTAAATTAATATTACTGACCTACATTGAAAATTAATATTTAAATAAATAATTATTGTAATCATGAAATAAATTATAATAATTATAATTTATTAATAATTATTAAACAATTATTAAATTAACAATTATTGTTATTTTAATAAAATTCAATTACCTATTACTTGTTTCCTCAGTCATTGCCTTGGCATTCCGTCGACAATAATAACTTCGCAAATATTGATTGAGGTTACCGAAAGGACTTAATTCAATCACAGCCAAGCATTCCCCTAAAAACGATAAGATGAACAAAATATAATTCACAATGCTAATTTAGTGATTTCAAGGACAATAATGATTTTCTGCAACAACATCTAAAAATATGTACTGACTTTCTTGAATTTTATCCACGACCGCGCCAAAAAACTTGACAATATTTCTATGCTCGCCAATAAACGCCATGACCTTGACTTCGTTAAGGAACGCCCTAAAATAAGCAATATCCGCACTGCTCTTGCAAGATTTGACAGCCACTTCGCCTAAATCCTCGAGCTTTCCTGGATGGACAATCCCGTACTGACCCTCGCCGAGAATCACCGAATTATCTATAAAACAATAATAAACCACAGGGCTGACGATAATATCTGTATACATACTTCGCCATGTAAAAGGGGTATAATTTTTATAAATTATTATTTCATGATAAAAAAATATTCATATGTACTGCGATTTTAAATAATAAAAATATATTTTGAGACGCATACTAATTGTTAAGCCACTGTTCGTAATCCGCATTTCCGGATCGAATCCCAGACTCTCCACTTGGATTATACCATCCTCGCCCAAAAGTTTGGTTTTATTTCCGTAATGGAACTCGTTTACTTCCTCCGCCGACAAGTTCCCAATTAGTTCCTGGTAATTGAAAGGTTTCATTAATCAACACTTACGAATTGTAAATTACATACTTCTATTTTTTTAATTTGAACATTTCAGTTTAACATTTAATTTTGTACCAAAAATTTTATTTAATCAAAAAGAACTCACACGTGCCGATTGGTATTTCCTTGTCATAACTATAACTCCGAAGGTTAAGGCGATTATTACGAGAATTCCCGCGCTAACTCCGGCAACCCATTTCCAACTAGTAAAATCTATCAAAAAAAAGCAAAATAATTAGGTTTAAATTACGAATGAACCTAAACACAGCTTGGAAAATATTTGCAAATGTAATGTAATTAAATAATGTCAATCATTTTATATGGATTAAAGTATAAAGACAGTAAAATGATATTCTAAAATATTTCTAACAATTACTATCCAATTCGTGCAATGTTGTTCCAAATACAGATTCCGCCCAGTCGTTTGAATTAAGCCAAGGCGATCTACAAACCACGGAAGTAATATCTGGTGTTGGGTAAAATTCCAGTCGCCAGGACATTGTGGCATTTTCAATATTGGGAAGTAACTGTGTCATATTGGCTCCCATGGGGGACGACCCGGGTGTTACTAATTTATTAATTTATAAAAAGTTATTTACAAGTTAAATACACAATTTATTTCACTTTAATTTTTTTGTACCCTTTGGTACTGTAGGTTAAATAAATTGTCATTAAAATTCACCCGTCACAGATGGTATGGCGGAATTAAATTTTACAACGAATTCCACGTATGGAGCGAGGAGAAACGTCGAGATTGTGCATTCCAGGTTATGGGATACAAATGACTTCATCGGAGTGTTCGTTGTGTCTACCATTTGAATTACACTGGGAACGGGAAAATCCGCGGCAAAATCTAAGACATTAAAAGCCAGATGGTAAATGGTTGGTAAAATATCTAGAATAATTCTGTAATTATTACAGCTATGATTACAAAAGCCAAAAATTTGAATTTTCAACCTACAATATTTATTGTCAAGCCCTTTGAAGACGTAATCAAATTCGTTAACAAACTTCGGGGGTTTGGAATTATTATTAAAACCGCTACACTGCACGTATCCGTGGTTTTGTATACGAGTCAATCTGAAATGAAATAATAATTTATTATTACTTTATTCAGAATTAAATTTAAAAATACAATTTATCATTGCGTAAGGAATTTCATTTGATTTTCAAAACTGGTAAACTTATACTGATTGGATTGAGCTCCATTTCCCTTTTCGTCACTCACTGGAGAATGTTTGAGTGTCGGAAATCGAAAGATCTAAGGAATAAAATATCAATCCATGATTTTACTTCATCGTATTTTAGGTTTTTCCAGCATTCATTATACCAAACTAAATGGTCTAATTCTCCGCTTTAATTTAAAAAAAGTAGTTTTATAGTTTAGTTTGGCAGATTTTAAATCATTCTTACAATTGGAGACATAGGTTTCCACAACAAGTCGCATTCTAAAATTGTACTGCAATTCCGCCATTTAAAATTTATTTCGTCCATTTGAATATCTAAGTCGCAGTCGATTTTCGTACTCTTCTTTCCTACAAATTCTAATTTGGTCGGAACTTGCCATTCTATTTTAAAATAAAAACCAAAAATAAATCAAACATCATATTGCAATTTTGTTTTATTTAACTATATAAAAAATTAATTCTATACCAGAGCTCAGAGGTACCAGAATTTGACTTTCACGGGAAGATTTGAATATGCATTCGAATGTCGATTCAAGAATATAATCATCAACCGGGATGGAAAACCCAATGCGTGGATCATAATTTTTAGATTCAGGTAGGTACGTTTGAACGAAGTTTCCCTTAAAAATTATATAAAAAAATTATCATTACATTGTGGATTATAAAATAAAATTTAATTTAGAGTTACAGTTTGTTTTCATTTTCTCTTACATGTCGGCGGCGTAGCAAAGACCATTTATCAAAATTGGAGTTTGTCGAATTCGTGTGATTTAATTTAGCATTATTTAGCACTGCATCCCCAATAAAGCAGGGAATAATAACCGTTTGATTCCGCATCCGATATTTATTACCGTCAACCATAAAAAATTCCTTGCTTGAAAATTTTGGAATTGCAAATCGGGGAGTTGTGCCGGATTCGATGAGGTACACTTCCGCCAACAAACTTGAGTTCCGGTAACTTTCGCAACGATAAACAATATCGAAAAGTTCCTCGGGATGTTCCCAGGAAATGATAATTTTTTGCTCATATTGCAGTTGAGGAGAGTGTGGACCTGTTTTGGAATAGTTCGATAGTAATTCAATGGATCTCTGTAATTAACAAATCAATAATTAATTACCGAGTTTTTACAATAATAAATAAATAAAGTGAAATAACCTTTACGCTCTACCAGAATAATTTTAAAATTACATAAATGATAAATTAATGATGAAATTAAAATGATATCTAAAGCTAAACACTTTTTCCTACCACTGATTTCCCCGCCAACCATCGAATTGGATACGGAGCCTTGCAATTTAAATGTAGAAATTCATAATTTCCAATTGCTGCACCGAATCTAGAACTAGAATTTTTAAATTCGCCCCATCCACTACAATTCCTCGAGGTTGACCGTGTCAAACAGAAACTAATTTTCGGAGGGAAGATTATTGAACTTTGGGAATTCACACCACTTGAGGATATTGTGAAACTTAGAAAAATCAATATTATTGGTATTGAAATTAAATACATTTTGCCGACGTAATAGTGATTCTCTGCTATAAACCTACGATAAAATAATTTTAAAATACGGAACTAAAATCAAATTCTGTTTTTTTGAATAGGCAGGAACTCACAAATAGTAATGAAAATGTATCAGGAACAAGATCAGTAAATATGTTTAAACCACGGGAAAAATAAAAATGATGCAATATTTAATGTCCACAATATGATTAAGGATTATGAAAGAAAATTATAATGTGGGCATTGATTTGACCATTTATGGTTAATTATTCATAGTTTTGTGAATTTGACGAAACTATTTGTAGCTCAGTAATTGCTACAATGCGTGTAAACCAACAGTACAAAATAGATAAAAAATGCCCATTATATTCAGATTACACTGTTGACACTTTCGACAGCTCCGTATCTCTTGGATAAATATTTACTAAGGCACAGCGATAAGCCTTTAATGGTTCCTAATACTTTACACAACGCTCTAAATGTATTAACCCACAAAATCTGCTTATTGGCTGATACAATCAACGAAAACTTCCGGAAATCTAATGAGACAACTAATTAAGTAAGTAAAGTAAGAGAGACAGAGAGGGATAAAGCAAATTAAGTACGGCTGCTTGTCAGAATTTCGAAATTGTTTCTGAAATAAACTAGTTTTGTAATTAGCATTGCAGCGCCATCTCACGTTGTTTCTCTGGCGGCAAGCGAAAATCCAAAGGCCATGCCGCTTAAAATTGAATTTTTATTGTTTAGTCAAAATGGAGAATCAAACCGAAATAGGACGGCGCCGACTGCGGCCTCGTCGTCGTGAACTTATTGAAGAGGAAGAACATTTGTCGGAATCAAATTCTTCTGGCACTGCAAATTCTATGAGTGTCCAGCGGCATGTGGGTTAGTTAATATTTTTTATTAAGATTAAGTTGTTTCTTTTCCATATTGAAACTAAATTCGCAATAGGAAATCGGTAATGTGAATAACGTCCTCTCCCTTTCTTTCAGCTTCTACTTCAACAACGGGATGTAAAAGACCAAGCTTCGTATTATATCTGCCGTGTAAGTTTTTTCTGGTCACTACAAGGTTTTTCCAACTTTTCGTTAAAAAACTTATACAACTGCTTAGATTTAATTGTGAAAAATCTTTGATATTCAAGGTAATGAAGTTGAAGACGTGGAGCCCTCAGTTAAGGAGCAGGCACTTGACCTTTGGAAACGTACCGAGGTGATTATACACTTGCGAAAAAAGGCGAAGACGCTGGACGGAGAATTCAAAGAGTCGGTAACTGCTGAAATTGAAAAAGATTTGGATGCAATTCTTGAAGATGCGGCTAAGTTGGCTGAAAATGTTTTCAAAAATAGCAACCCTGGCAACTGTGGAAAAGGTTACTGTACTAATTATGTAATTATTATTTTAGCTGCTGTAAGAATCGTAATAGTTATCCTGTTGTAATTATACAATTTTATTCTTGAGCAGATAAGCATTTATAAGGACCTTAACTTACGATTAGAACCTATTTTTATTATTTAGGTGACAACGCCGGGCGGCGCACAGAAGATTAATCCCTATAGTTGACATGACTCGATGTGGAATGAACTTAATATTCAAGACTTAAAACGTTTGCAGTAAAATTACCTCATTAATTATTAGTTCTTCAATCTTCCTTTAAATGTACTTCGTTACTATAGGGATTATGTATGCTTAATAAATTCTTTTTAATACAATGAAGTTGAGTATTTTTATTATTCACATGCAGATTATAGTTGACGTAAATGATCGATATTCCTCTTTTCTGCTTTGAAACGCTGACCTTTATATTCAATATTTATGACCTTTTTTATAAATTCAAAATAAGAATAAAATTCGCAATTAAATTTAATTCGTTCATATAGTAAATTGAAGTTTTCAATTTCCATTATTACAGTTCAAATACTCATCCAACTTTGATATAATCTCCTTGTGAAGCCGAATTACTAGTCTGTAGCTTGCTGAAAAATTCTCCACATTGGCTAAACATTGGTCTATCATGAGGATTGTTGAGCCAACACTTCATCATCCAATCGAACCTGTATAAAATTATATTTTAATAAATTCTCTGCCCAGTATTGTGCCCACAAATACAAAAGATAAATTTGTTATTATAATCTACAGAAGTCTCTTTAAAAGAAATATCGATGATAATAATAAATACAAAATAATTACTCACACCAGTCGCGACGCTAACACAGGCTTCGTAAGTCTTCGTCCTGCCTCGAGCTCTTCAACAAAATCCGGTGTCCAATCAACACCTGAATACGGCACGGCTGCTTGTGAGAACATTTCCCAGACTGTCACTCCAAAACTCCAGACGTCCGAATGGATTGAAAATTCAAAATATCTCAGGGATTCTAAAGCCATCCAACGCCATGGAAGAAGAATGTGATACTTAAAGAGATCATGAAGTTCAAATTATATTTTTCATTTTTTTAACTTGATCTTAAATACAATATATGTAGTAATTAATATGAAGTTGAAAATTAGTTTATGTTTTACCTCATTAGATTTAACATACTGGCAGCTGTACAATTTCCTCGAGAGTCCAAAATCAGTAATTTTTACAACTTCGTTATTGAAAACCAAAACGTTACGAGTGGCTAAATCTCCGTGAACAACCTAAATAAATAAAAATTATCACATTATAATACGAGTTTATAATTTAACAATTTAAAGTCACGTTAAAGATTATCCATTATAATGTATGCTTGCCCTACTTGGTTAATTAATATTAAAGAATTTTATTAATTAATTATTCTATTCTATTAAATTCTATTAATATTTTATTAATAGTATTCAAAACCCACTTTCCGATCCGACAAGAATTCCATCGCCAAGGCAATTTGCTCACAAAAACTGATCAACGTTGACTCACTAATTGTCCCACAAGGCAAATTGGTGTAGCTGGGGATTTTAAAGAGCATAAAAATTAGCAAAATAGTTTTTTTAAATTGTAAATTAAAATTCAATAAAATTACCCTTTGCTTGTTGCCTTGGTTATGTCAAATTGATGGCCGTAATAACTACGCAAATAATGATTGAGATTACCGAAGGGACTTAATTCAATTACGGCCACGCATTCCCCTGCAAACGAAAACTTTTTAAATTCAATTTGAATTGATTACATAAATAATTTAATTCGAAGTATTATGATTTTCTACTGATGACTGACAACGAATTGAACGAATAAAAAAAACATATGTACTTTCTTGAATTTTATCCACAACCGCGCCAAAGAACTTGACAATATTTCTATGGTCGCCAATAAATGCCATGACTTTGATTTCGTTGAGGAACGCCTTGAAATAAGTTATATCCGCACTGCTCTTGCACGATTTGACTGCTACTTCACCACAATCTTCGAGCAATCCCGGATGGACAATGCCGTACTGACCCTCTCCAAGAGTAACAGAATTGTCTAAAACAACAAACCATAAATAGGGTCAGCAACTAAATATAAATGGTTTGCACTGTAAACAAAGTGTTACTGTGAAATTAATGATAATGTGTAGTTTTAAAAACAATTTCGTACTAATTTTTAAGCAACGGCTTGCAATCTCCATTTCCGGGTAGAATCCCAGGCTCTCCACTTGAATCAGACCATCCTCGCCCAATAATTTTGATTCATTCCCGTAATAGAATTCGTTCATCTCCTCCGGCGTCAAGTTCCCCATTTGTTCCTGGCAATGGAGATATTACTCAATTATAACTTTATATAGTTATATCATTTATTTTTAGCATACATCTAATTTGATCCAAAATATATTTTATGAACACAATTATCAACAAAATACTCACACAAGAGGATTGGTTTCTTCTCGTCACAAATGCTACTCCAACTGTTATTGCAATTAGGACAAGTAGCGCGGCGCTAACGCCAACTATCCATAGTATCCACTTCCAATTGATTGAATCTTTAACAAAGACAATGCGTAACATCACTTTAATTAATTCGTAATTCTTATGCATTGATTATCTTATTTAAAGAGGCATATAACAAACCTAAATCCTATATCCACGTCAAAAGACTTCGAGAAATGAAAATTCTTACAATTATTATTGCTGTCCGTTCCCTGCAATTTCGTCTCAAATGTCGCTTCCGCCCATTCGCTGGAATTTAGCCAAGGGGATTTACAAACTACGGAAGTAATTTCTGGTGTTAGGAAAAGCTCCAATCGCCAGGACATTGTGGCATTTTCAACATCTGGAGGCAATTGCGTCATATTTGCTCCCATGGATGACGATCCGTATGTAACAACATTGTAGTACTCCCAGTGTTTCGCTTCTGAAACGAAAATTTGTCGTCCGTTATACATTACAAATATGCAGTTCGTTCCATACAAATTCTAAAATTTACATACGTTCCATGCAAATTTTCCTGGCGTCGTTGTTGTATTGGTACAAAACAATATAATATTTTTTTATAAATTTAAAGTAACCCGTTTCTGATGGCGTGCCGGAATTAAATTTAACCAAGAATTCCACGTATGGAGCTAGAATAAAGGTGGATATTGTACATTCCAAAACTTGCGGGGCAAATGACTTCATAGGAGTGTTCGTTCTATCCAAAACCTGTATGACGCTGGAAACGGGAAAAAATTTCGAAGCAAAATCTACGGTGGACAAAATGGTTACAAATTTTGTACTTTGGGTAATTTAAATTTACACTTTTATATATAATATTTCAATGATTTGCATACTTACAATATGTATCATCAAGTCCTTTAAAAACGTAATCAATTTCATTTACAAACTTGGGAGGTAATGAATTATTCGAAAAACCGCTGCAATGAACGTATCCGTGCTTATAAGCGACGGTAAATCTGAAATCGTATTTTATTTCAAAATGAGTAAAATTTACTGTGGATTTGACAATAAAAATTTAGAGAAAAAGATTAACAATCCGAACTTACTGATTAGAAGAACGAGACATAATTTCCTTTTCATCTCTCACTGACGAATTTTCGAATGTGGTAGAGCTAAAAATCTAAAATAAAATACGAAATTTTCTATTAATTTGTAATTGAGGATCGGGGATTCCCTTTAAAACTCTATAAGATATCTTAAAGTCTTCTTACAATTGGAGACATAGGTTTCCCTAACAATTCGCATTCCAAAATTGAACTGCAATTCCGCCAGCTTACAATTATTTCGTCCATTTTATTTTCCGGGTCACAAAATATTTCCGTGGTCTTCGTTATTACAAATTCTAATTTGCCTGGAACTTGCCATTCTAATTGAAAATAAAAATCAAAAATAAATCAAACATCACATTGATTTTTGGTTGAATGTTTGAACTATAAAATATTAATTCTATACCAGAGCTCAGAGGCACCAGAATTTGACTTTCCCGGGAAGATTTGCCTTTGCATTCAAAAGTCGATTCAAGAATTTGATCAGCAGCCGGAATGGAATATCCTACTCGTGGATCGTAATTTTCAGGCTCGGGTAAGTATGTTTGTACAACATTCCCCTGAAAAATTAATTAAAAAAATTATTTGTTTTTGCCGAACGAATAATTTATTTTATTTTTTCGCACCTGACGCCGTATCAGAATTACGCCGGTAAAGTTGGTTGCTTTAGGTGAATTTCCATGGTTGGATTCATCATCCTTTATTAGCAGTGAATTCCCGAGAAAGCAAGGAATAATAACAGTTTTATTCCGACTCCGATATTTATTATCGTTAACCCCGAAAAAATCTGTCTGTTTTGACAACGACGACCTTAAGAGTCGTCTAGATTTATTGGGCTGGAGGTAAAGTTCCGCCGCAAACGATGAATTCCGGGAACTTTCACAACGATAAACAATATTGTAACGCTCCTTAGAATTTTCCCAGGAAATAATAATTTCTTGTTCATATTGCCGGCTAGAGTAATCAGGACCGGGGTTGTAATTGGTTGAGTTCAATAGTAGTTGAACGGATTCCTGTGATAAAAAACTATTTATTGTAAATCATTACGGAATTTCAGAATTTTGACGTGAATATTTCATTCCTCACCTATATTAACACTAAAATCTCTGTAACGCTTTTAAAATTTCGCGGCATACATAATACGACATAACGACCAATTCGTGTTTTCCCGTGCAGAGCACGGGCTTAAAGCTAGTTTTAAATAAGTTACTCTAGGATAATTTAGTGACTTCAAAACTCATTTCTTACGACTGGTTTTCCCGCCAACCATCGAATCGGGTACGGAGCCTTGCAATTGAGATGTAGAAATTCATTCTTACCACTACAATCCAAGGAATTTCCAATTACGTGTTCACCAAATTTAATATTCGAATTGCTAATTTCAGCCCAATCACTGCAATTTCTTGAGGATGTCCGCGTATTAAAACAGAAGCTTATGACCGGAGGAGAGATTATTACATTTTTGGAAAACCCGCCACGCGAGAATATTGTGATAATGAAAATTGCTATTGTGAGTATTGAAATTACGGCCATTTTGCCCGAAATGTAAATGTTCAAAAAAAACTATTTTGAATAAATTAACTTTAAAACAAAAATGGTTTTAAAACATTTTTTGTAGGAAAAATTTACATTGAAAACAGATAATCAAATGGGTAGTATCTGTATTGACGCAGTTTCCGGTTGAATTTGACAAATATTTATAGTATTATATCCTAATTAATCATTGTAGGATAGGATTAGTTAGGGATACTTATTACTTACAGTTGTGGTCAACGCACTAAATGTCCAATACACATCAACTCGTAAAAGCATATTATTCTAAAATTATCTTGTAAATAATCAATACAAGATGATTCCGGACGTCTAATGAGGAAACTAATTATTAGAGAGATTGGACGGAAAACTTTACTTTGAAAGTGACCCGTGCCTACATATTTCCATATAGGCCACACTTGTATACACTTATTATGACAAATTTATTATATAAATACAGCATGGACAAATCCATATAATTAGTATGAACATTTTGAGGATAAATATACTTCCGCAGTAACTTAATTTTAGTACAAATGCAATGCTTATATATTAGACTTTGGTGAAAATATGCAGTAACAACAGTAGCCGTATTACAACCATAATTATTATACGTACACCAATTAAACCATGGATAATAGGATCCAAACAAGTTTATTTTGGGCTATTATGGATTTACCCTCATTAAGACTCCATTTATGCAGATCTGAATGTAAATTAAAGGTCCTACAGCTGTACGGAATTTTGTGAATAGTAACCCCCATACCTCCAAACGGTGGAACAGAATATTACGTTTCATGAGTTCAATTTAAGCTATAAGAACATATTTATTTTGAATTGGAAAATTTTGTCATGTACGTAGGAATAGGAGTGGTTAAATATTTCATTTTTTTGTCGCTAAACGTCATCAAAATAACGGCAAATACTAATTAGCTTGTAAACGACAAAAACGCAGACGGACTGGCGCGAGCAAAATTTAAATCAATTTCAAATCAAGCGCCAAATTTGACAATAGAGCTATATGGTAGAATTTTCTAAAACTTAACACAACATCAAAATATTTATAATCTACTGTGTCCGCTTTTCAGAATTTACTGTGAGCATTTTGTTTTTATTTTGCACCAAATGTGTTTAAATAATTATTATTTCAGCGACTGAAAACAAAGAATACAACGACTTCCTTTGTAGCGAATTTTCAATGTATCCTATGTCTCTACTTGCCCGTTTGCCACTGTATTGGCGTATTGGTTTGTGTATTATAGTAAGATAAGATTTCCCGATGCCGTCTATCGTCAATTTCTTATGACGTGATTCATGCGGCTTATCTACCACTAGTATTTTTTGTATACATTTTAAAAATATTTTCCTTGTTGAACTCTGTATTTGTTTCTGACAATTTTAGCTGTACAAGGGTGTGGCTGTATCTTTAAATTAAGAAAACGGGGTAAAATTGTTGATTTTACAATTGGAAGCGATATATTTCTTTGGGAAAAACTAGTGGTGTACACACGTTTTGTTTAAAATGTTTGCAATTTCAATTCAAGTGGTGGTGACTTTCCTCTCCATAACATTTCCATGTGTTCAGCCCTCCCAAACTGTCATAATCTCTCCACCAATTATTAGTTTCTGTGTTACACGAAAACCCTCACAAAATTGCCAAAAGAGCCCCAAGATCCTCAGCAAGTCAAGTTTCAGTTTTAGCGATCTTAACAGAAAAGCAATCAGTTTAAATGACACAGCGTGCGTACATCTAACTTGCCAGGCTAGCTACCCGATTCGATGGTTGGCGACAAAACCTGTGGTAAGCATATTAACATAAATATTTTATTATTCATTCAGGAATATTTTAGTTAAAAATGCATTTTTGTAATGTTGTCCCCGGCGATAATTTTTTTAAATTTCATTTAGAGGCAAACTTCAAAACGTTTACAATTTCAGGAAATATCTAATCAAAGCGGAATATACACGAATCTTCTTCCCAGCCCTTCCGACAATCAACTCCCGAAACACGAACAGAAAATAATTGTTTCCCGGAAGGTCAACGACACCTACGGAATTTATCGATGCGAAAGTTATTCGAATTCGACTCTTTCCGCGGAAATTTATGTACAATTGAGAGTTAACTTCGGTCAGGTTTTCACTTCCACATTACCACAAAAAGGATATTTTCTGGTGGACGACAAGAAATATGCAAGTTCGAGCAAAACTGCGATTATTCCATGTCTTGGCATGGGATGGTTAAACCATACGAAACCAAATGTGACATTGACAGTTTATCCAAATGACACAGTTTTGTTTCAAGAAATGGTAGGAATACAATAATAATACGATAATAATAGCAATAAATTTTAAACATAACTATTACGTCAGGATAGAAACTATAAAATAAATTTGATACATTTCGCAGGGAAATTCTATACAAGAATATCAACCCCACGCTGATAATTACGATCCCAGGATTGGATTTGAAATTTCGATGGATAATGAAGTTTCTAGATCGACATTCGAATGCAAACAGAATAGTTCCCAAAATGTTCAAACACTTGTGCCACTAATGTCAGGTATTTTATTAATTTATTTTATTCTCAATTTTAAATAAACGATTTTTAAAATTTCGGCGTGATCTCTTTCTGAGAAGTTTGAATGTTATAGTTAATACATCAATATTCACTTTAAATTTTCTTCAGATTGGCGCGTTCCGGCAAAATTGTCATTCCGATTAAACGACACTAACAAGAGATTAGACATAATTTGTAACCCTGAGGTTAAAATGGACGAAATATTTTTAAAATGGCGGAAGTGTAGTACAATTATGGAATGCGAGTTGCTATGGAAACCACTATCACCAATTGTAAGCGGTAATTTAAATCGGCAAATGTAATGTTATATAGAAATTGTAAAGTTTATTTAAGCAAATTTTGTATCCAGGTGTTTCAAATTGCCAATATAACAACGTTGTCAAAGAAGAAAGTAAAATGGGTTCAATCAAATGAGTAAGACAGGATAGACAATTTTTTGCATAAACTTTTAAGACTCTAATTCGAGCATAGCTAACATTGGCAGTGGAGAATTCTGTATATTTCGAAATTTCTATACATTTTCCTGATGTTATTCTCATTTTCAGGTTGACGCTGCCATTTAAGTACGGATATGTTCAATGCAGTGGCTTTTCAAATATTCCACCCACGGATAATTCGGTGGCATCGAAGTTTGTTAATGAAGTGGATTACGTATTTAAAGGGCTTGACAATATTACGTGTAAATTTCAATATAAGCAAACAATTTAAAAAAGATTTGAATCTAAAATTTAGCACTGATTTTAATAATCCTGGAATGTAAATTTAACTTTTTGTTAATTTAAAGTATTTATTTATACTTCCTTATTATGTCAGATTTTGCCTCCGAAAACGTTCCGACGTCCGGCCTAATACAAATAAAGGAAGTAACCAAAAATTTGATGCAACCGTATAAGTCTCATATTGTGGAATGCAAAGTGTCAAGTTTCCTACTGGCCCCACATGTAGAATTCGTTGTGAAGTTTAATTCCACAGTGCCATCTGTCAAAAGTAAAATTTTCAAATGATTGTAGTTTGGCCGGTAACGGTAGCAATAAATTTAAATTAATTCACCTTAAAATTATAATAAGTTGACCACAAACAAGTTTTTTTCAAACGCAGTGACAATCGGAAGTTTGCCCATGGGAGCCAATCTAACACAACTTGCCCCAGACCCTCAAAATCCCACCACAATAACTTGGCGGTTAGAATTTTTCCCAACCCCGGACACTGTTTCAGTAGTTTGTAGAGCTCCTTGGCTCATTTCCAGTCAATGGGCGGAAGCTTCTTTTGACGCCAAATTTGACGAGACTGGTAATAATTAAAGTTGTATTAAAAACTAGCGTAAAAGCCATCGGCTTTGCTGATGCTAGAAATAGAAGAGCGTGTTGAAACAAAATCTATCAAAAAATAGCCGATTTCAAAATTTCCTGAAATGCGCA
>JAQGAK010002644.1:0-19023 GCA_034696945.1 Lipothrix lubbocki
TCTTTATAAGAGAATTTCTATATAAGAGGCAGATTTTGGTGATTTATAGCGTTTTCTTATAGCGAGGTTCCAGTGTAATTACAGGTGACACTCCGGGAATACAGTCAGAGATGAACATGAGAAGCTTTGCATGAGAAGTGAGATTGAAATAAAACTGGAAACGCTACTGGTGTATGGTGTTGGTAAGCTCGCATGTGCATGTTAACGAACATAAATCGGAGTATTAGAGTGACGTTATTCCCTCGTCCTCCAACAGATTTCCCGAGGCGCGCATATTTACGATGGTTATAAATCATTAAGGGACCTCATATAAAGTGGGTTAAGCCTAGTTTTACGGGTGAAATCACCCAAAAAACTGTAATTATTACATTTTAAATAATCCGCTACAAATATTTATTTACGGTTCCGTTGTTTCAAGCTAACAATTTATTATAATTTCTACAACTAAAGCGACACCTGCCACAACGAGAAAGCCCATCCCAACAAAGAAAATGGTTGCAAAATAAGTTCCTTTAAATGACAGTGGCCTTTTGCTATTATCTGTCTTTGCTGGTAAATGTTTCCACGTTGAAAATCTTAACTTTTGCCAACGTTCCCACAATGGGAATAGCCCAGATTGCAAAATTATTTTCATCCTCCTTGGAACGATTCCGTGGTGGATTTTGTGCAATCCGGAAGTTATAAAATAACCTTTCCAAGATTTGTTAAACGCATCAATTTCGTGCTTATTAAACGCAAGCTTCATCCCCGGCCGTAATTCCGCCTTAACATTTTCCCATACAAAGGGGAAAATGTTCTCTGGACTAACAATCGCAATTTTTCTGCTATGATTACGATATGCAATTTTCAAAATGCTCTTCATTTGAGCGGGACAAAAACCTTGCATCTCATGTTTGAATTTCACTAGTTTATCTTTTTGTAGATAATAACTACTCGGAAATTTATCCCAAACCAAGCAAGATTCCGGTTTGAGAGTTTTTAAACTCCCACAAAACTCCCGAGGCGAATCGGCCTTTTTGGACGAGACATCCAAACACTGTTTAGCGCTAAACGGAAGATAAATCTCGAACCCGTGTTCGAATAATTCTTCCAAAGTTTGCCATTTTGTTTCGCAAGGGAAATTGACAACGAAGTCGGATTTCAAAGCACCACGGTAGGCGTTTAATAGCACAATTGCCATGAAGATCCAAAATCCAAATAATACGTTTCTGAAACGTTGTACAACATTGACGCGAATTGCTAATTTTTGATTTTGCTCAAATAAAAAACAAATAAATATCAATATTTCTCTGAAAATGTTTACTTTTTTTCGAGCAAACTCTGATACAATTGCAATCATGACAGAAAACAAAATGGCGGAAGCGAGTAAGGAAAACCAAATATAACGATGAAATGGATTGAGGAACCAATAAGCCATTGAGCCTCCTTTGAAATAAACGTTGTCGGACGTCATAAATCTGAAGGATTCACTTTGTCCGGTAGTGAAATAATCATATGGATTGACATGCACATTTACGTTTACTATAATCGGCTGGTATTGATAAGGTAGCACTGCGACTTTGAATGGTTTGTAAACGGTGAAATTCAATGCTGTTAAAACAAATATTACTACCGCCCCAGTGGCTGAAACTGGATTTTCAAGATCAATTGGGGATTTCATAGTGGACTCGCCAATGTATTGTAAATAACGGCGAAGTTCGAGGTTATCCTGATTTAAAGGGATCCAACGAACATTCCGGCCAAATTCAACAGCACTTTTGAAAGTATCCATCATTGCTTTGTAGCAATTTTGAAGGCTGCAACTAAATTCGAATTTAAAAATATGCATTACGGAATGTCTATGTTCGTCCGCGTTTTCACCCATTTTGGAATCGGAACAGTACCAGCAATAGAAAACACCACAAAATTCCTTGGTGTTATTTGTGGAATATTTAATAGTGAATATTACTGGCAAGCTACTTTGAAAAAATGATAAAATTGTTTCAAATTTAGAAACTGTGTCATCTTTGCATTTTATTTTGTGGGAAGTTTCTGTTATTACTTGGATTATAAATTGGGGATATATTGGAAATCTTTGGATTTTCGATTCGATTGCAATATCTAGTGAAGCATATTGTGCTGCAATTTTTCCGATTCCCTTCGATTTTAAAATACAATCTTCATATTTAAGCAAAACTACGAGTTGACATCGTATGGATTTGAGGCTTGGTAGTTTTAGATTAATTAAAGATGAATTCCCTAATAAATTAAAGAACTGGGCAGGAATAAGTAAAGACGTTAGATCAAGTTGTACGGGATTTATCGCTATAAAGTCAATAACGCAAGAAAACTTGTTAATAATTGGAGCCAAATTTAAATCGTTTGTTTGAGTGGAAATGGCTGCAACTAAAAATACAATCGGAATTGTGGGAAAGAAGTATTTAAACTTCATTGTAAACCTTCACTGTATCTTACGTAGGCCTTCAAAGATTTTCCATGGGAACTATGCTTTTTCTGACGACGTCAAGTTTAGTATTTAGAACATAGTTGTCAGTGTCAGGAACATAATTGCTAATAAAATAATTGGTTTGACTTCAAATTGACAGAAGTTTGCAAACAGAATTTGAGTGTGCTATAAGCGAAAGATAAATAATTAATATTTCAAGAAAATTTAATATCTACACAGTTGCTAGGGAAATAGTCGGTTGTTTTTAAAAACTAAGCTTGAGTGCACATGTACGTACATATGTAGTTATGTCAACTTTCTCATAATGCTGACTTTTATGTAATTTTTATAAAACACTGTAAACCACCATCACATATATGCCTACTTTCTACAATTTCTCAAGTATGTGTTGGTGCAGGTATGAAAAAGCCACTTCGAAATTATTTTGTATGCATGTGAGTCAATGTAGTACTACCATACAATGAATACAGGGAACCAATATTTTATTATACTATGGCATTATCATATACAGTCCAGTTGGTTATATTCGTTACCATACTTCAAAGTATTTCTGCAAAAATTATCCAACATAAACGCCGGTGGAAACGTATCAGCAAATGCTCGATAATGCTTATGTTGTTAATTTCCTGCTTTTCTAATTTAGTATTGCATATATTAATCCTCATTGCTATTCATTTTATTTTGAAAATGTGTGAGGGTTTGTGTTGTCCATAAATTAATAACACAGTAAGCCCGTTTCACACTTTCAAATACACTGAACTCTCGCTATAAGAGAACGCTATAAATCACAAAAATCAGTCTCTTGTATAAGATTTCTTTTATAAAGAGAGCTATTGTTCATATAACTGTATGATATGCGGGCCCAAAGGATCTCTTATAGAGAGAGTTCTCTTATATGGAGATCTCTTATAACGAGAGTTCGGTGTAATTATAGAATGTTTTTACTCCTTCCTTTAAGAAGAGTCTATTGAATCGTTTAATCATGTCTATTATCGTAAATATTTTTTGAATAAAATGTGAAAAGAAAGAAAATATAATTCCTAAATATTGAAACTCAACGCCATTGATCAAGCAAGTCAAATGACATAAACGCTTCAACTTTTTTAAACGTGTGCATTATACCCTGGAAGTAGGTACAGGTGTGACTCGAGAGATCAGCATGAGAAAATCAGCATGAGAGGTGAGATTGAGAAAAATGCTGGAAGCACTACCTGCGTTGATAAGCTCGCAGGTGCATGTTAACGAACATAAATCGGAGTATTATAGTGACTAGTGACGTTATTCCCCAGACCTCCAAAAGATTTGCGGCGCGCAGATTTACGTTGGTTATTATCATATACAGTGGGTTAAGCCGGCTGGCTGAAATCATCCAAAAGACAATGAAACAATGATTTTGTAAGTATATAAGAGTTACAGTTGTCCTACATTTTAACTAAATATAATTCAGTGAACCAGTAATTCAGGCGGCTACAAATTTTTACGTATCCTTAAGCCTAATTGTGCCTATAGGAAAGTAAAAATAAAGCACTAGCTGGTTATTTCTTGAAACTGAAGAAATAAACAAAGTGACCATGGTAACCGGTTTATAATCACTGAGAAGCCCCTACAAATACTTATTTACGGTGCTGTTCCTTCCAGCTAACAATTATTTCCACAACTAAAGCGAGACATGCCACAACGAGAAAGCCCATCCCAACAAAGAAAATGGTTGCAAAATACGTTCCTTTAAATGACAATGGCCTTTTACTAGTATCCGTCTTCATTAGTAGATGTTTCCACGTTGAAAATCTTAACTTTTTCCAACGTTCCCACAATCGGAAGAGTCCAGATTGCAAAATTATTTTCATCCTCCTTGGAACGATGTCATGGTGGATTTTGTGCAGTCCGGAAGTTATATAGTGTCCTTTCCAAGATTTGTTAAACGCATCAACTTCATGCTTATTAAACGCAAGCTTCATCCCCGGCAGTAATTCCGCCTTAGCATTTTCCCATACAAACGGAAAAATACTCTCTGGGCTTACAATCGCAGTTTTTCTGCTATGATTTTGATATGCAATTTTCAAAATGCTCTTCATTTGAGCGGGACAAAAACCTCGCATCTCATGTTTGAGTCTTACTAGTTTATCTTTTTGTAGATAATAATTACTCGGAAATTCATCCCAAACCAAACAAGATTCCGGTTTTAGAGTTTTTAAACCCCAACAAAATTCCCGGGCGGAATCGGTCTGTTTTGATGAGACATCCAGGCACTGTTTAGAGCTAAATGGAAGATAAACCTCGAAATTATGTTCGAATAATTCTTCCAAAGTTTTCCATTTGGTTTCGTAAGGGAAATTTACCACAAAGTCGGATTTCAAAGCACCACGGTAGGCGTTTATTAGCACAATTGCCATGAAGATCCAAAATCCAAATAATACGTTTCTGAAACGTTGTACAACATTGACGCGAATTTCTAATTTTTGATTTTGCTCAAATAAAAAGCAAATAAATATCAATATTTCTCTGAGAATGTTTACTTTTTTTCCAGCAAACGCTGCTACGGTGGCAATCAAAACAGAAAACAAAATGGCGGAAGCGAGTAAACAAACCCAAATATAAATGTGAAATGGATTGAGGAACCAATAAGCCATAGAGCCTCCTTCAAAATAAACGTCGTTAGATGTCATAAATCTAAAGGATTCGGATTGGCCAGTAGTGAAATAGTCAATTGGTTTTATATTTTTTAAGTCGACGTTTATTATCAAGGGCTGATGTGTGTATGGTAGAATGGCCGTTTTTTCGTACCGCTTGTAAACGGTGAAGTTCAATGCTGTTAAAAGGAAAGTTACCACCGCCCCAGCGGTTGAAACTGGATTTCTAGGATGAAAAGGCGATTTCGGAGTGGACTTACCAATATATTGGAGATAACGTTGTAATTCGCGGCTATCCTGATAGAATGGGACCCAACGAACATTCCGGCCAAATTGAACAGCGGTTTCGAAAGTTTCCATCATTGTTTTGTAGCAATTTTGAAGGGCGCAAGTAAATTCGAATTGAAATGTATGGATATATGATAGGAATGTGTGTTCATATTTGTCGGCGTTTTCCCCCATTTCGGAACAGTACCAGCAAAAAAAACCACCGAAAAATTCATTGGTGTTGTTCGGGGAATGTTTAATTATGAATATTACTGGCAAGCTGTTTTGAAAAAATGTAGAAATGGTTTCAAATTTAGAATCTCCGTTATTTATGCATTCTTCCTTGCGGGAGGTTTCCGTTACTTGGATTACAAATTGGGGATATATTGGGAATTTGTGTACATTTAATTCGGTTGGAATATCTTGAGACATATATTGTGCTGCAATCTTTCCGACCTTCGATTCGAAAATACAATCGTCATCCTTAAGCAATACTATGAGTTGACACCGTATTGATTTGAGGCTGTGTAATTTTAGATTAATTAATGAGAAATTCCGTGTTAAATTAAAGAATTGGACAGGAATAAGTAGAGACGTTAAATCAAGTCGAATGTGATTTATCTCTATAAAGTCAACAACGCAAGAAAATTCGTTAATAATTGGAGTCAAATTTAAATCTTTTGTTTGGGCGCAAATGGTCGCAATTAGAAATACTATCTGAATTGTAGTAGAAGCGAATTTATACTTCATGGTAAATTATTATTATTTATAGTACGCTTTGCAATGAAGCAGCATTGGAGACTGATATGTTTAACCCGACGATGTGTCCAAGTTTGACTTTAGAACGTTGCGGCAAGTTACCAATGCTGGTAAACTAATTGTTTTTAAAATAATTAAATTGATTTGCTATTGACAAAAGTTTGAAACAGGATTTGGAGTGTGTTCGTATGAGTGAAAGATTAATAACGAGTTAATCAATCTAATCTTAAGAAACAACTACACATTCTATCTATACCTAGTTGCTAGAACACAAGTCAAGAGCTAAGCATGAAGGATGCTCATGTATAGTTTTGTCAATTTTCTGTTTAAAATGGCTTTTACCATTTTGTAAAATCCACTATGTATATGTGTACCAACGTTTTAGAGTTAAAGGAGTTAAATGGGATTTATAGTGGTTTTTAGTGGTAAGAGATTTGTGTCTATAAATTTTAAGGCGCGATAAAACTGGTTAATAATTGGAGTAAAAGTTTTGCTGTGTGGAAATATCCGCAATTAGAAATGCATTTGGAATGGTAGAAAGGACATTCAAACTTCATTGTAAACTAATTTCATTAATAAACATTCAAAAACAATTCGTCGGTGGAGATGCAGAGTGGCCTAGCTCCAATGGTATCTAGGATTTGCAAATTATTTATTTGCTAATGAAAAATATATAAACTCATGCCGTAGCAGGGATTTACATTGTTTAATTATTTACTAGAGATTGGTAAAGTTTTATTTAAGAAACCTATAAACCGTAAAATAATCCAAATACTTATTCACTACGACGTTTCTTTAAGCTAAATATTTTTTCTGTAGCTAAGGCGACACCTGCCACAAAGAAAAAACCTATGCCAACAAGGAAAATGGATGCAAAATAAGTTCCTTTAAATGATAATGGTCTTGTAATATTATCCGTTTTTACAGATAGGTGTTTCCACGTTGAAAATCTGATCTTCTCCCAACGCTCCCACAATGAGAAAAGCCCTGAATGCAAAATTATTTTCATCCTTCTTGGAACGGTTCCGTGGTGAATTTTGTGCAATCCCGAAGTTATATAATATCCTTTCGAAGATTTTGTAAACGCATCCGCACCGTCTTTATTAATCGCAAGCTTCATTCCTGGCTGCAGTTCCGCTTTAGCATGCTCCCATACAAACGGAAAAATATTTTCCGGACTTACAATCGCAGTTTTTCTGCTAATATTTTGATATGCAATTTTCAAAAAGTTTTTCATTTGGGTGGGACATAAACTCTGGATTTCATGCCTAAATATTACTAGTTTATTTTTGTGTTTCCAATAGCTATTCGGAAATTTATCCCAAACCAAACAAGATTCCGGTTTGAGAGTTTTCAAAATTCCACAAAATTCCCGGGGGGAATTGGTCTGTTTTGATGAGACATCCAGGCACTCTTTAGAGCTAAATGGAAGATAAATCTCGAACCCGTGTTCAAATAATTCTTCCAAAGTTTTCCATTTGGTTTCGTAAGGAAAATTTACGACGAAATCGGATTTCAAAGCGCCCCGATAGGCGTTTAAAATCACAATTGCCATTAGAATCCAAATTCCAAATAGAGTGTTTCTGAAACGTTGAACGACATTTCTTCGAGTTCCCAATTTCTGACTTTGTTCAAACAAGAAACAAACAAATATCAATATTTCTCTCCAAATTTTTGATTCTATTCGAGCAAACATTGCCACGGTGCTAATGATGACAGAAGACAAAATGGAGGAACCGAGTAAGCAAAACCAAATATAACGATGAAATGGATGAAGAAACCAATAAACCGTTGAGCCTCCTACAAAATGAACGTTGTTGGATGTCATAAATATCAAGGATTCGGATTGTCCAGTTGTGAAATAATCAGTTGGATTATTATTTTGGACATCGGCGTTGACTATTAAGGGCTGGAATTGTGATACAACTGCGGATTTAAATAGTTTGTAAACGGTGGAATTCAAAGCTGTTAAAAGGAAAATCACTACCGCCCCAGCTGTTGAAACGGGATTTTCACGGTGAAATGGGGAATGTAGGGTAAACGCATCAATGCATTGTAAAACACGACGGAGTTCAAGGGGGTTGTGATTGAGTGGGACCCAACGAACATTTCGACCAAAAAGGACAGCGGTTTCGAATGTTTCCATCATTGCTTTGTAGCAATTTTGAAGGTTGCAAGTAAATTTGAATAGTTTTGTGTAAAAAAGAACGAGTTGATATTCTTCAACGTTTCTCCCCATTTCGGAACAGTACCAGCAATAGAAGGCTCCAGAAAATTCCTTAGTGTTATCCGGGGAATACCTAATGATGAATATTACTGGCAAGCTTCTTTGAAAAAATGCAAAAATGGTTTCAAATGTAGTATTAGCATTTTCTTTGCATGGTTCTTTACCGGAGTTCTTCGTTACTTGGATTATAAATTGGGGATACACTGGAAATCTTTGGGTGTTTGATTCGGTTTCTATATCTAGTGATATATACTGCGCGGCAATTTTGGCAATTGCATTCGATTTGTAAATACATTCTTCATTTTTAACTACAATCACGAGTTGACATTGTAATGATTTGAGGCTAGGTAGTTTCAGATTAATTATTGAAGCATTTCCAATTAAATTAAAAAACTGAAAAGGAAAAAATAATGTAGTTAGATCAAGTTGTACGGGGTTTATTTCTATAAAATCTATAACACAAGAGAACTGGTTAATAATTGGAGTCAAATTTAAATCTTCCATTTGAGAGGAAATACTTGTTGTTATTAGAAATAAAGTGGAAATGTTAGTAAAAACGTATTTAGACCTCATTGTTTTGGGCAATAATAGATTTCTTACGACGACGAGAAAATTTGTGTTTTGAACGTTGTGGCGGCCAAGTCATTAACGGTAAAATAATTGCTAGCAAGTAGATACATACTTGGCATTGGCTGAAGTGTGTAAACATGGCTTAAACGTGAGTAAATAGTAAGTTGTATGTACTGCTGAACCTTGTACGATATTATATTTTACCATTGAAGAAGCAAATGTGTGACCATCCAAACAGGTGCTACAATAACGCAACAGCGGGTTTATCATAATGTTTTTCGAATATTCAAATTATATGATCACAGTGAACTGTGGCTATAGGAGAACGTTATAGATCACCAAAATATGCCTCCTATATAGAAATTCTCTTATATAGAGAGTTCGTATGCATATAACTATGTATGATATCCTGGTCCAAAGGGTCTCTTACAGAGAGAGTTCTCTTATATGGAGGTCTCTTATAGCGAGAGTCCGGTGTTTATGATTATGATATTTGTTTTTGCATTTTAAACTTTGAAAATAATATTAAAAGTGTAGTTTTTATTGCATTTTATCAACTGAGAGTTATTACTGCCTCTTTATCGATTATATACATAAGTACTAGTTACAAAGTTCAAACTTTTATGCTCTTGCTTCAATAGCTGAGCTTGTGTGCATATGATCATGTATGTATATGTATGTCAGCTTTCTGTTCATGCTGGCTTTAATCATTTCGTATAAGACATGTCTACTTTCCAGAATTATGGAACTGATGACTATCATATATTGACGCAGGTTTGAAGAATCTATTTCCAATTAATGTTGTTAGCTTGTGCGTCGATCTTGGGCTTTCGTGCAATTGATTTTAGATAACAAGCTTGTAAAATAGTCCCTTTAGTCATTATATACATTGCTACTTCGACGAATTTTGAATATAATTGTCTACTACTAACACTCGAGTCAATTAGTCAGCAATATACTCAGTAATGTTTTTGTTACAATGTTAGCTTTTCTAAATTTAATATAAGAATCGTCAATGATATTAAATTTCTTTTGAACTTAGGAGGGGTTTTGTGCGGTAAAGACGATTGTTAACATAATTAAAATAAAATACTCAGTATATATCACAGTATTCTGTATACGCCTGCTCCACACTGGAAGAAAATTTACATATTGTCTTCATCTTTTCCAGTCTTTGCGTGAAATTTTGATAAAATTTTAGGGGCCAATTTTTAGTATCAAAATTTATTATTGATTACAAAATTTAATTTATAGCAATTGCGAAATCAAAATTAAAATCAATCAAAAGTGTTTCTACTTAAAAAATGGTAATATTTACATTATTTTTGTTCTTCTATGCCCAAGCTCTGCTTGGATTCTCAAACGGTGCAAATCCTCCAACAATCCTGTACCAGTTTTGCTCCCACACTGACTTTTCGTCTCAGATCTCTTGCGGAGAAGTTAAAGTGGCGAGCAACTCTACCTTCAAGTTTGGTCACACACACGAAAATCGGCTTGATATATATAATATTCAGCAAAGTCTCAACGATACTTTGATCCTCCTATGTCAAGCATCTTACCCTGTTCATTGGCTGGCGGCACACCCACACGTTAGTCGCAATATTTACTTGTACATACTAAAATGAACTGAAATCATGCATTGTAATTATATTGCTGTGTATGCATTTGGTAATCCCTTAGGGGTCCTTGAAATTAAATAATGACGTCAGCGCTAACGGCTTTGCTGATTTACGCGTTGGCAGTTATACTATTCAATTAACAATAAAATTGCTGAAGCCATTCTCCAACTTTGTAAGATGTGAAGGGTTTTTTAAATCCAACCAAGCTGCGGAATTATTGTTGATGCCTGACAACTACCACCGAAATTTCTATAGGAGCGATTTATATTACTTATTCTACTTGCCTCCCCGGCCAGAAAGTCATCAAAATTCAGACGAATACATCATACCGTGCGTTGGTATTGAATACAAATCTCCAGTTACGTGAGTGCAACTTAATAAGGGCCAGAGGGTAATAACTTTAATTTTTAAAAATTATTTCACAATAGAAAATAAGGATTAAATTTTTAAATAATACGTCATCCAGCTTTAAAAGCAAAGCTCAGTTTAATATATCGTCGTCCAAACCAACCGATGGGCTATAAACATTTCCAAGTTAATCTATCGATATACACTGAACTCTTGCTATAAGAGAACGCTATAATACACCAAAATTAGTTTCTTATATGGGAGTTCTCTTATAAAGCTATTATCCATATAATTATGTATGATATGCGGCCCCAAAGAATCTCTTACACAGAGAGTTCTCTTATATTGAACTCTCGCTATAAGAGAACGCTATAAATCACCAAAATCAGTCTTTTATATAGGCATTCACTTAAACAGAACTTGTATGGATATAACTATGTATGATATGTGGACCCAAAAAATCTCTTGCAGAGAGTTCTTTTATATGGAGTTCTCTTATAGCGAGAGTCCGGTGTATGGAGATCTCTTATAATGAGAGTCCGGTGTACCAAAATCAGGTTCCTATTAATTTACTAATCTCATCGTCAGAATGTACCAAAATCATGCATAAAGCATGGGAGTCAGAAGGTGACTCTGGATATCTACTCCGTGCCCAATTTGGCACAACATTTGTTTAGCAATTTTAGTTTGAGATGAGTTTAAAATTATTAAAACCGATCTTGAGGTTTGACTAACGATATGATGTAGAAGATGTGAAGCACTAAATTAAAATATTTTTTTAAATAGCTCGATCAGTCATTAACAACTGATTGCGCTAACTGTATATGCAACTCCTACAAAGATACCGGCCTAACAACAACCAGCGCATGCGGAAATATCACACAAGACCAATGGGAACTTTCAAATTTAAACAATCTTGAGCAAGGTAGAATCTTAAAGTTTAGTTTGTTTTTTTAATAATCGTTCAAAATCATGGGCAGCCGTAATTGTTAATTATCTAATTACATGGTCCAATTACGAAGTTTGTACAATTCCATTCTCACTTACCATTTTAGAAGCATGTCTCCAAAACCCGACGTGCGTACAGACAGTTGTTTTCAATTATTTCAACGAAGTCACCAAGAGTTTGAAATTTGATTGCAATCATGACAAAATTTTCGTTTGTGAGGATTACGCGCGATTCCATCTTTACAGTTCACGACGTGGCTGCCAGGAAGAACACGAAACTAATGAAGATCGCAAATACCTTGACAATTTTAAAACATGTACAATTAAGGTAAACTGTTGTAGTACTGGATATTAAAACGTGTAGTATTTAACATGTTTCCACTTAAAATTTTATCTAAAAATGCAGAAAACAACGGCTACAGTAATCTACACTGAAACTTCCTACAACTACGATTTTCGACAAGGTTTAAAAGTTCGAGGTTACGATACGATTGCCAAGTCCTTCTTTATATGCTCAACAACAAGTACCCGTACTGGTACCAATATAACAAACTCATACAGGCTGGTTCCAGTGCAGCAGGGTAAATAAATGACTGTTGTTGAAGAGGCAAATATAACAACCGCTGTTGTGGTTTGTGGTGGTGCATTTTTTGCACTCTTAAATGCAATAGAAACGCGTACAGCAAACGAATATCATTTTGAAAGTTTGGAATGCAAAAGGAACTATCCCGTTCTTTCACCATTGCAAAATATGCGGTAGAAACTCTGCTGTTGTTTTAATCATAAAATCACTAAGAGGTTAAGTAAGAACTTAATAAGAAACGGTTTGACTTCTGGGTCACCAAACATTTAGCAATTATGGTCAAACTGCAAATCTTAACCAATTTAACGACAATTTCAGAAAACCATTCAAAGGTAGATTTAGGAATCTTTTCAACGTCTAAATTGTTTGACCCCTGGGTCACATTGAATAATGTCAAACTACTTTACCGATTCCATTAGACATTTTATATATTAGAAAAATTGGAATTTATATATATTGTTTTGCTAATTTCGCGTCACACTAAAATTAATATGCTATATCATGCTATATCAGGAAGCACTAAAATTAATATACGCTAGCATGGCTAATTTTAGTGCGTTCTGGCTTTCGACGTTTCCGCAAAAACTGTGCAGTGCGTTGAGGAACTAGCAGATTTTGTGCGTCCTGATGTTTCGATGACGATAGTTTTTTAACATTGTATGTTTTTAGTATGTTTAAAAATGCATTCAAATTAAAAGGGACTGATTTGAATTAAAAAAAACTACAATAGTACAATAAACTGTTAGTAGATAATTGCTTTTTGTGTAACTGTCATAATATAATTAATAACTTACTTAGTTAAGTTGGATATGGTTGGACATATTGGATATACATAGTGAAACGAATGTTTTATGCAGTTTTATTATAGTTCCGATTCTTTCTATATATTTAACTCTTTCTAATATTAATGTGGGATGTTTATGCTTGGCTGTGAGGTTGACTCGGGTGAGTCCTACGGCTAGTGGGGAATTCACTCTTAATATGCTTCATTAGAATAATGCCAATTAAACACACTTCTTTCTCAATAGTTAATCATACTTTATCTTTAACTCAAGGGGTTTTATTCTCTTTACGGGCACAGTTATTCTTTCACAAATACTTAACACTTCTTTCCTAACATTACGCTCGCACGCTTGCTCGCTACATGTTGACAGCTTGCTCTCTGGACTCAGACGTTTTTCTTCAGCCTGCAGTGCAGACTCTTTTCACACACACCCGTCCTCAACGGTTACTCTTTCACACACACATACCTCTTTCTCATACTGCCCCAATTCTATACCTCTCAATAGTATGTTAGCTTATTCAGTTGTCTGCTCCTTTTTTTCAAAAGAATAGTACTGGTACTTTATGTATGTATCTACCTAAAAGCCTTTCCGTATCGCTAGAATTATTTTTATTCCAATCACCCTGTAGGGGTTTGCAACAAGTAACATTGTAAGCAGTGACCATGTTTTCTCATTACTGGACAGTCTGTTATGCAATAAAATATGTTAAATATCTAGTCACCGTTAGCAAACTCCAATGTTATTTATAATTGCCTCTTCAATGCCGAAATATTAAATCAACAATAACTACAGCTACATATGTAGGTGTGCTAAATACATGGATAAATTGAATAATACACGATTACAAAAAATATGTAAATTTTTATCTAAAATTTAAATCTGTGCAACCTGAGAGGATAATTAATAGTATTTTACTTGTACACTGTAATTTGCTTAAAGGTAGCAACTTCGATGCCACTTTCACAATCGATGCAAGAAGTACTCCGGAAAATATTCAATGCACAAGTCGTCCACTTACTCCAATATTGATCATGGGCAAATGTAATTCTGTTTTAAATTGCATTTTTCGCTGGAGTTCCTGGCCACAGCCTGACATATTCGTAAGTGAATTTGTGAAACCGGTTGTAAGGAGTTTGCCAAGAATTAACAAATAAACCGAACTAAATTTTGTTCAATCTTACAATTGAAAAACTATTTCAGAATAACAGAACACCGATTACTTACGACAGTCCTGATCTAGTTATACCTGCTGTTTTGGAGTATTTAATTATTTGTTTAGTTATACCCTAATATTCAAATTTGAATTTTGAATCTGTTGAAATCAAACATTTCTATTTAGGATCCCAATGATCCCAGCCAATTTCAGTCACGGATTTCTTCTTTGCTCGAAACAATTTCAAGAAAGTGTGTTCACTTACAGTGTAGATATATATGTAAGTGAAATTGAATATTTCTTTACCGGATTGGACGGACGAAAATGTGAGAGCGCCTTCTTTAATTTCTTCAATCGACCAATATAACGATTTCAAAATTCTAAAATCCAATTATTTGCTCGAATAAAGTTCATCTGAATGAATAAATATTCCCAGATCTGCACAACAACCTGGACTTCACCCCAAAATCTATAATTATTATAAAAAGGATATTCCCGGCCAAATCCGAATTCAGCACCACACTCTCTTTTGAATGTAAAATTTCCACATTCGTTCTGTTTCCGCGTATACAGTTTACGATACATTTTATGGACGGACGAGAGGATTTGGGTATCGATTTTTAATTATCTGCTATTTTCATTATAATTTTAATTACAAATCTCCATTTGGCAATCATCCAATTTTTGACTTGATAAATTTCTATGTTGAAGTAATTCCAAGCAAAAAGTCAAATGAAACGCAAACCGTTGTTAGAGAATTACCCCCAGAAATTGAAAACGCAGCACAGGCATGGCAAATCACAATACCTGATACGGCACAGATGAAACAAATTTCTTGCCAAGCATTATTTATCGCAGTGCCTAATGAAGTAAAATCTGAAAGAATTGACATAAATCCTGATTCTTCTTCTGTAACGGGAAACAAGAATCAGGCAAAGACTGACAAAGTGAACATAGTAAAAGATGGAGTACCCTGGTGGATAATTCTGGTGGGAAGTTTAGTTGGAATGTCCCTCCTCGCAGTAACAGCTATTGGAGCTTACTGTTTTAAGAAACGCAGATCATTGGTTAGGTGATATTTGCAATGAATAGAATGTTTATTAATACTTTGGCATTGGCAAGAAAAATAAATTTCTCCCGTTTGTTTAATAAAACGTTACCATGTAATTTGGACTATTTATTTAATGTTAACAAGGCGGATCAAGCAAACCTTTTAAATGACGACGAGCTTCGTCCATTAACCGACACAAACATGGAGACAGCGTTGACGGATAACATGATAAAATACAATAATATAAGTTTCCATCCTAGTGTCCGTATTCCAAAAGATGCTGTTAAAATTGGTAAAGAGATTTATTTTCACCTGAATTAACAAAACTGAAATGGGAATATTTACTTTATAAGAATTATTTATAGTTAATATAAATAATATTAACGACATTTTTGAAAATCTAGTAATTACAAATATTTATAAATATGTTCGATTAGTTTAAAAAAATTAAATGTTTAATCTATTCAACTACCACGTCAGACCCGGAGTTATTAGGTCAAGGAGAGTTTGGAGTGGTGCAAAAAGGCTATTTTGAGAATAAAATAGTGGCCGTAAAGACAACTAGACCTAATACCGATGACGTATATTTTAATGAATTTTTGAAAGAAGTCAATGTAATGTTCAGTGTGGGGAAGCAAGGGCATCCCAATGTTGTTGAATTTTTTGGAGCTATTTTGGATGACCTAAAAAACCGTAAGTAAATGTAATTTCTATCTCTATATTTAATGTTAAAGTACATTTAAATGTAGATCATACAATTAACTTAACATAAAAAATAATCTGATGCTACTCATTATTATTATCAAAATGACTTACTCTGAATTGGAAGGATTTACGAATCGTTTTGTGGTTTTGTTGATTACATTTTTGCAGGAAGTTGCGCAATTGTAGTTGAATTCAGTCCCCACGGAAACTTGAATTGTTTTTTGAAAAAGTTGAAAGAAGATATTCTTTTATCAAAACGCATCATTGAGAACGACATGGAAGGTCAGGAAGATGCGGAAAATTACAGGTATGTATGTATATCGTTTTTACACGAAACATTACATTTGCAATATGCATCTATCGGCATTAAAACGTGTAAAATTAATATTTCAACATGTATGCTTATATAAATTTATACATAACGATATTTGACACTCATCAGAAACCTAATCTTTGCAAGCTTTATTGCAGTTACCAGGAGATTAATCAAGCATCTCAAAAAATTATGATAAACTTTAGCCGCCAAATTGCTAACGGGATGAATTTCTTGTCTGAACAAAAGGTACACGTATTTGTACTTGTTAAATCTTTTTGGATCCCATGATAATTATTCAACAACTGAAGAGAATGATTTTTGAACCCATTGCCCAGTAAATATACCCAATTATATACAGAAACACTGAACTCCCGCTATAAAAGAACGCTATAAATCACCAAAATCAGTCTCTTATATAAGAATTCTCTTATAGAGAGAGCTTATAAAACCATGACTGATATGCGGGCCAAATGGATCTCTTACAGAGAGAGTTCTCTTACAAGGAGATCTCTTATAGCAAGAGTCCGTTGTATTTACAGCCGGGTTTCTCAATACATACAAAAAATGTTTATAATTTAATTGTACAAAGAGTAGGCAAAAACCTCTAAAATTTGTCAATTTTACCCCAGGTAGTGCATGCGGATTTGGCGGCAAGAAACATTCTCGTGTTTCCTGAAAACAATTTGAAAATCACGGATTTTGGACTTTCAAAAACATTATACGAATCGTCCATTTACACATCACAAAATAAGGTTTTTAGAATAAGTTTTCCAAATGTTGAAAGTTGCTGCTTATTTACATTATTGTTGAAAGCAATTTTCATTAAACGAAATATTTGTATGTCGACTTTATTTTAGCATCGACTTCCTTGGCGATGGATGGCAATAGAATCCTTGCGAAATTTGGAATTCTCGACTGCGTCGGACGTTTGGGCATTTGGCGTATTGACGTGGGAAATATTTACCTATGCCCAAGTCCCCTACTCTGTTGAATCATGGTCTCAAGGATTTGTTAGGAAGCTAGAAAAAGGCTTACGATTACCAATGCCTGAGAATGCATCGGAGGAAATGTTAGTAATTTTAAACCTAAACGTTATCTTTTACTTGTAACTTGTAAAACTTTAGTGTAAACAATTCGTTTAAAAATATTCTAAATTTATTAGTTACTATTAAAATCCATTTAATAATATCTAATTCAATGTAAGATTTGCCATGATGCAAACATGCTGGGAACGCTATCCTCAAAAACGACCAAAGTTTTCGGAATGTAAGGAATTTTATGCCAGCCTGGAGTCCAAGTATAAGATTCATGGATCCAAAGATAGCGTTTGTTCCAATACTCCACAGGATAATACTACACGTGTTTATGGGCCCATTTACGTCTAAAATTGACAGTGCTACAGAGCTACATGTATCCATTTTTAAAATGATGTGTGAATCTAAAAACAACAATTATTACAATTTTTGATTTTTAACTTTATTGTTTATCTATATCAGTGAAGACATTGTTTTCCATAGGGCAACATAAATTTTAAATAAAATAAATAATTCGTTAAAAATTATAAATTAATAGTAAACAAATAGTAAATAAATATTATGTTGATAATTAAATAAATAATAAATCCGTTGTAAGGTAACGTGATCACCCGTAAATTCAGAAAGTCACCAGCATGGATGGATAAATTCCCAAGATCACTTACACATTCAGGAGATCAATAATCCATGTTACCATCACTTCATCAAATAGATCAAGTTATTTTCAGTCCAATCTGCAAACAAGTTATAACAAGGGATTAGAGATCTATTCTATTGTTTTGCGGCTAAAATTGATGTGATGCGAAGGAGAGATTTCAAATGTTTAAAATTTTGCTAGCTATTTGCGCAGTGTTTGCCAAAAACCAGAAAATATTGAATTATTTCAAATATTTATTTCCTGGGCCGTTTCGTCAAGCCAACAATTATTACTTCTACAACTAAGGCAATACCGGCTGCAATGAGAAACCCTGTTGTAACAAAGAAAATACGTTCTTTTAAATGACAATGGTCTTTTAATATTATCCGTTGTCACCACCTTCATTCCTTCCAGTAATTCCGCCTTAGCATACTCCCACACAAACGGAAAAATATTCTGCGAACTCGCAGTTTTTCTGCTAATATTTTGATGGATAACTTTCAAAACGTTTTTCATTTGAGTAGGACATAATCTCTGGATTTCATGCTTGAATCTTACTAGTTTATTGGTCTGTAGCCAATAACTATTCAGAAATTTATCACAAACCAAAAAGATTTTGATTTAAGAGTTCCTGGGGGAATTGCCCTTTTTTGTTGTTAAGACATTCAAGCATTGTTTATTGCTAAAGGGAAGATACAACGAGAATCCATTTTCAAATAAATCTTCAAAAGTTTTGGTTTTGGTTTTGTAAGGAAACATTAGGACAAAATCGGATTTCAAACGGCCCCAAGAAGTGTTTAAAATCACAATTGAGGTAAGAATCCAAAAATCCATGGTATTTATATGGGTAAGAAAAAGGCTGGGACTGTGTAAGGAAAGTGTTCCTTTACAAACATTGTACATAAATGCACTTGCGCATAAGCTTTAACTTTAGTTTGTTACTTT
>JAQGAK010002645.1:0-19020 GCA_034696945.1 Lipothrix lubbocki
ACAAACAAAGGTGCAAATTTTTATAACAATGTGAAAAATATTCGAAGAATTCGATAAGTTGAACTTTATTACAATAAGAAAATATTAGTTACGTAAGTTAGGTCTATTCACATTACAATATAACAGTAAACAACACAACCTCCAGGACCCTGAAATAAACAAAGGAACCATTGTTTTATATATTACTCATCCTGCATCATACAGAAGAAATACTAAGTGCATCATTATTATGCAAATTTGTTAAATCCAAAAATTTCTTGCGACCTGATCCATATCTTTCTTGATGAACGGGACGAGTTTGGCTACATCAATGTTCTTGTGAGAGTCGGAGATGTACTTTCAAAAGTACAAACATACCTGCATAATTAACATTTTTAAAATGTATATAAAATCCTTTTATTTACAACGATGCTTTTTTATTATGCAAATTTTATTCACCTCACGATAATTAATTGGTTCGATTTCCTTCTCGTTGGCAGCCTCTTAGCTTCTTCCTCTGTTTCAAAGGTAACAAAGCCATAGCCTTCGGAGACAGCCGCACGATCAACTATTTAGTAGCCTTAACCGAACCGTAGGGAAACGAGAAATTGAAGGATCCTGCCGTTCCCTTGCCTTTCGGTTGGAACTCGGCTCCCCTTTCGACGGCCTTAACCAAAGCTTTCTTGATGAACGGGACGAGTTTGGCTACATCAATGTTCTTGTGAGAGTCGGAGATGTACTTTCAGAAGTACAGAGATTCCTGCATAATTAAATATTTTAAAAATGCATAAAATCCTTTTATTTACAACGATGCGTTTTTATTATGTAAATTTTATTTATCTCACAATTTTCTTCAAATCCAGTTAAGTAGTGCTCTCCATTGTATTACCATAAAGTATTTCATGGACTCGATTAGCAGGAATCATTTTACTGACAATAGGGAGTTGTTTCTTCACTGCGGGTGCAATATTCAATCGATGTTCACGATGGATAATTGGTTCGATTTCCTTCTCGTTGGCAGCCTCTTCGCTTCTTCCTCTGTTTCAAAGGTAACAAAGCCATAGTCTTCGGAGACATCCGCACGATCAACTATAATTTTAGTAGCCTTAACCGAACCGTAGGGTAAACGAGAAATCGAAGGATCCTGCCATTCCCTTGCCTTTCGGTTGGAGCTCGGTTCCCTTTTCGACGGCCTTAACCAAAGCCTTCTTGATGAACGGGACGAGTTTGGCTCCATCAATGTTCTTGTTAGAGTCGGAGATGTACTTCTGGACGGCTTGGAGGAAGGAATGACCTTTCTTGTTCTACTTTCTTACGGCTTCAATGATCAAGGCGGATGCAGGGTTGGTGGTCACACGATGACCATTGAAATTTTTGAATTAGTTGCGCTTACCGCCAGGCCGAATATATCATTGATTATATGGGCAGTTATTAGATTAAGTACATGTATTTAGGTACTTACAGTGTAAAGCCGCGTTTGAGTGCCTTGGGTCAAATGTCAATGTCCTGGTGGTTGTTTACAATCTTAATACTTCGAGGAACTACTAGATGGCGAAAGACGCTACGTTTAAATTTTACAACCTTCCAGATTCTATTCTAAATTTACTAATTTATGCATTTTATTAATTACCTTAATGTTTAGAAATCCAGAGTCCTAGTATTAAAAATAAAGAAGTACAAAACGCCGTAAATTAATTTTTCTTTGCAGCAAACTTAGTAAGGTTATTATAGTAATCATATTTATGCGGATCCTCAATTTTCGTCATCAATGACCTGAGGTCAGCGGCTTTCTCGTAACTTATCTGACGAGGCTCAAGATAAGAAAGGGGAAGGTCAACGGCCTCAAATGAAGGTGTTTCGGGATCGGACTTTTTACAATTTAAATATTTAAAATAGGACCACTCTTGGTCGGTGTAGTTGCATTTTGCCTGAATGACGTTGGGCATGTCTCTGGAGTATTTATACCATAAATACTGTGAGACCTTCAAAGTTGCTTGAAAGGAGGCTTTCTGGGTAAGGATATTAAAGTTGAAGAAGTCGTTGCTGGTCATGCTAATTACAGTGAATGGGTTGACAACCTTGGCAGTTCTGATTGCGTCTTCGACATCGGCTGGTACTATCGGCCTAATTTTTCTAAATCGATTTTCAACAATCGAAAAATCGCGATCGCATGACATGTATGAGTGGCCTGTGACGAACATCTTGTGATTTACTTCACTAAAATACCTTTTGTCAACCAAAAACTTTAGGAACATGATCATAAAGCAGTTGTTGAACTGGCCGGGGCATCTATCACTCCAAATCACAAAATCTCTTCTTTCATGTTCTGAGAGAATTTGGAAGTTAACAGTCACGTATTTCCATATACAGCTATAAATATCTTGAGAAGAATGTTTTGCTATTGTCTCATCCCATGTATACATAATAGCATTAGACGTGTCATTCTCATGTATCCCCAAGTTAAACGTGCTAAGAGTCCTTTTGAAATAGTTGTCAGAACAAGACAATTGGGGCACAAAGAGAACCTTGAATAGTTGGCGTTTAATAATAATTTCTAAAGAATAAAACTCAATGTTCATAATTATTGTATTCCAAAGATAATGCTACCTTTTCTAGATCGACTGTGATCGAGACTATGCCATTTTCAGGGTCATGCAAATCGTTCTTATTACTTTGTCGAGCCGCTTCTGCTCTGTATATGTGCTCATTATGCTTCTTTGTCAATTCGGCTTTCACTGCAGCAGACTTTTCACGGTTTAATTTTGAGATTATTTCGTCACAAAATCCACAACTGTCGGAAATAGGGTTGCCTATTTTTAAATCAAAGGTTTTAAAGATGTCTCTGTATAAATCTAAAGAACAGCCAGGAATTCCTTCCCGTTTCATTTGGTCGTTGAACTGTGTATTCATCCTCGCAACAGATAAACCAGCATCCAAATAAAGCCTTTCGGGCTTGGTTTTTTCTCGAGAATAATGTGATTCATGGGTTGGATACGAATTTATATGGACACGAACCCGTTCCTTAAGATCTTCAGTAATTCGTTTTGGATGAACACCTTTCGTTCGGCCTCTCTGATCATCAAAATTAGTGCAGCCATTTTGCATCTTTATCTTTATAACCCGTAGCCTACTATCCGAAATGTCAAAAGTCTTAAGAAACATTTGTTCGCACATTTGATGCCGTACACCGGACACTTTGACTGAGTAGCTATTTAAATAATATTGATTAATAAAAAACAACGCGTCAGCTAATTTATTAAAAATAGCTGGTTTATGCTAAGCTTATAGTAAATAATTACGCATAAGTAAAGGATCTTCGTGAAGTAGATGCATCTACTCTTCTCTGAACAGGTTTTTTAATGTCAATATGAGCAGCGAGAAATTGATTTTGGCCCCTCGAATTCATGGAATATTATTCAGTAAAGCACTTGTTGAGTACACTCTTATCAAGATTACATCCGCTTTTTGTACATTTGCATGCTTTCTACATTAAATTCATATACTTTCGTTAAGTAACAAACAATAAATAATTCTGATACGTTTAATTTATTAGCGCTTCACATTTATTTACTAATTACTAACCCCGTCCAACGGTAGCTTTGCTTGACGAATTTCTCCTTTATGCGCTCCTTTGACTACTTCATAGGGCTTCCCTGCGTCCTTCAATCGTTTATTTTTCCTTGCCTTCCATTCAAGGGGATTTATTACCCTATGTTTGGCCTTGCCCCAATTCAATACCCTTATATCCGCCTCCGTCAGTATAACTTCTTTCACTTCACTCATTATGAACTACCAAAAGAATGTTAGAATTCCAAAGTCGAAAACTCAATAGAATTTATGCTATTCTTTCTGTCCTTCACCTTTGAGTGCTCTTAATTTGCATGAACAAAAATGCATCGTTGTAATCTTTTTATTTATCCGTAGACCATTTTTGCAAAATATAAATTTTGGCATTAAGGATGAAAAAATAGTAACTTACATGATTTAAAAAAAATTAACTTTGAGCATTTTATTGACAAGTAATAATTTTAAGTTTTTGTATCTATAGTGATTACTTTTTGATGATTAGATTGGTGACGTTCGCATTTTTGATACCGTTCTGCACTTTTAGAATACCTAATCAATTAAATAGAATTTTCTGTTTCAAAATACCCAATAAGAAAATAAGGAATATCTAGAATGCAGTTAGCTAATATTTTGCATTACTTCAATTGTCGGTTCATAAAGTTTAACTATTTATTTTATGTTTCAACTTGCAGAGCACGACCTTTTCGTCATTTTAACTCTGATGACAGTCATGTACTTGGTGCAGCTTATTGTTGCAGTCGTTCTTGTGATGGGGATCAGGAAGGTACATCGCATTTTTTGCTCCTTTTATGCTGACGATTATGAAATAAAAAATAAAATATGATTATCCCTAAATGAAATGACCATTTTAATAATTAAATTGAAATAATAACGTAATAATAATAATAATGCCAAAGGCCATAATAAATTTACAATCGTTTTGTCTGTCATTATTCCAGGAATCTCTAACATTACTGAAGGCCTGGGTGGGCGTGAAGATCCTGGCGCTGATGCTGTCCGCAGCGATGATGATCGTATCTATGAGATATGCGGATCCCAGCTCCGTCGCCCAAGATTTAATCTCAATTTTCATTGGCATTTACTGTCTTTGGGTCGTCATTGCGCTAGCAATTGAGTACATGCGAGGGGGTAATGGGTCTACGAAGGCACTACATAGGATCAAATGATTTTCAATTTTGTGACCAGGAATTATAACAAGGAGCTCTATAGCTACTCTTATATATAGATAAAAATAATATATTGTGAAGTGATAAAAAACTCTGTTCATTAAAGAAGAAGAAGAAGAAGACCTCGCAGAATGGCATCTTTGGAAGTATGTCAAGAAGGATAAATATTGTTTTGCAAACATTAAAAAAATCATCGCAGATACTCAAAAATGATTTCAATTTTACGCTATTAGTGTACATATATATGGTTTTATTATGTATGTACTTACAGTAATTGTGGCAATACACATATTATTATCCTTATTGTTTTATGTTTACAAAACACTTGGACCAACAAGACCAACATTATTATTATTATTACCAATTACTATGCTTAACGCAACCTTTATTTTTGTTTATTATTCTTGCTATAAAGTATACTACAAGTATTTAATATTTCCCTTATGGACGCATCTTATTACAATTTATTATTATTATTGTGATTGTTAAATGGATTATATTCATTATCTACAATATTTCAGTGTCTATTAATACAAGCTCAACGGTTTAATCATTCCTAAAAAGTGCGATTTCATTTTTCGAATTTATGCGTATACATATATGTATTATTGAATGTTCAATGTTTGTGTGTAATATTATTGTATAGGGATTAAAATAATGAATAAAAATCATGTCTTGATTAAAATTCGAAATACAACATATTTTTTTGAATACAAATTATTTTTATAAAATAATTTTAAATATTAGATAAATTTAATAAAATAATTTTAAATATTAGATAAATTTAATAAAATAATTTTAAATATTAGATGAGTTTAGTAAAATAATTTTAAATATTAGATAAATTTAGTAAAATAATTTTAAATATTAGATAAATTAATAAAATAATTTTAAATATTAGATAAATTTAGTAAAATAATTTTAAATATTAGATACATTTAATAAAATAATTAATATTAATGCACGCAATTTTAAATAAAAAAAAGAGCAAATGTTCTAAAGACCAAACTTGCTTCAACCTATTATTATTTGTAAATAAAATATTTCATTTACTCGTTGAACAAAGTTGTAGAACACTAGAGAATAGCAAACATTTATTGATTATTATTTTAAATATTTAATTTATTTATTTTAAATATTGTATATATTTATTTTCAATATTTTATTATTTTTATTTGTTTTGTAAAATTAATAATGTAAAATTTAATTTACACTCATCAGTGTGAACAAATATAAAAAAACTTACAGGAACTTTGAAAAGTCATGAACACAGGTTTCAGTCTTAAAATAAAATGTATGTATGTACATATATAAGTCTTGTAATAATCAGGATTTTAAAAACTTCCGTTCAAAGAAACAAAAGTTGGTTAATGGGAGTAAAAATAACAATATTTCCTCCAAGATTCACAAGGCAGAGCACCTCGTCCGCCGGGGAATTTGTCTGAGGGAGAGTGACTGTCCTGATGAATTCCCGACCTTTAGATGAGCTCCCGTCCGGATGAACTTGACCGAAGCTGGCTTGCAACATTAAACCTTGATCCTGAACTGAGACGTGCAACTCTGTTAATAATTCCGGGAGATCCTCATCCTCTGAATCCTCGTCAATTGCATCCAGATCGGACAAGTCTATATTATTGAGATTAATGTCAATTGTAGTGTCTGATGATGGGGATGATGAGAAGGAATCCTCAAGATCAATCGAGCTCTCATCTTCCGGTAACTCATACATGCAGTCTTCATCTCCTTCATCGCATTGCTCCAGCATTTCCGCACTCAGTTTCTCAATTTCACACGCCCATTCCGAGAGTCTTATTATGTTGGTCAGCAGCTCCGGTTCATCGGCCACTTCTTGGATTTTGAATGCCGGCATATTATTTTTCTGAAAAAATCGTTCATGAATTTTGTATAATTACTTTTGTCGAATATTTAGCTCAATAAATGGGAAATTTGAAATGAAACTTCTATAAAATAAAGTGCACAAGGAATTAATGAAAATCAATTAATAAAGTTTAAAAATTAATTTAAAAAATCATCAAAAATCATTAAAAGGGTTTAAAAATTTATTTGAAAATTCATCAAAAATCATTAAAAGGGTTTAAAAATTATTTTTAAAATAATTAAAAATAAAATAGAAATTGTATGCTAAAATTAATATAAATTCATTTTGAAAATCATAAAAATACAATAGAAAATGTACACAAAAATTAATGAAAGTAAATTTAAAAATTAATAAAAAATCAGAAAATAAAATGCGTACAAATTGTTGAAAATAAAATAAAAAGGTAATAAAAATTGATTTGAAAAACCAGGGAACAGAATTCATACAACTTAATAATGAAAATGGAATTCAATGTTTAAAAACCCAGAAAATAAAATACATGAAAATTGTTGAGAGTTAAATTGATACAAATGAATTAAAAAAACCAGAAAATAAAATACATAAAAATCATATGTCAAAAGTCGATAACTTTTTTTTAAAAAAATGTAAAAAATAAAATGGATACAAAAAGGAAATACAAAAACAGGTTAATAAAAATTTATTTTAATAATCATAAAAGTTGAAATGATCCCAAAAATTAATACCAATAAATTCATTTCAAAATTTGTATTTCTATTTTAATGGTTACGGAATTTTCATAAAGTTCTTCACATACCAGATGAAATGTATATATGTATGTACCAGATAATTGACGCAATACAAAAAAAAAGATTTTGCACAAACGAACGTCAGGAGCCGGATGCGGATTAGAACGTTTTGATTTTTCAAGTTGAGTCTAAACGTTTTCACTGGAAAGTTTCCAGAAATAAATCAATGGGAAAGATAGACGTAGTGAGAGTGTTCCAGTCAAAATTACGATCAGAAATAAAATATGTAATATATTAATATCTATAGAAGAAGACCCTGAGAATGAAGGATTAAATGTATAGTAGAAACAATAATAAAAAGTGTTGTTTCTCCCCGGAGCAAAACGTTTATTTGATGGCAGAAAGTGCCTCGCAGACAATTTTATACGCTTGGAGTAGCGTCGCCTCATCATTTTTTATTAACGAGATCCTCTCAATTAAATCCTTATCTCTCTCTAATAATTGTATTTGTTATTTGTACAGCATCCCAGAGCATTGCAATGTTAAAAACGTTCTAGCCCATTCGAGGTTAACTGGCTCACTGACGTTAGGAGAGGTCGATCATAAACTTCGTCAGCGAGGATCTGAGACGTCAGTGGACGTTTCAGGCCTCGGACGTTTTCTCCCAACGTTTTGCATGGACTGTCGACGTTCGAGAAAGTGCCACGCGTTTCTGGCAATGTTGAGGGTTTACTATATAAAGCGGCCGCATTTGTTGACAATTCACTCGCAATCAGTCCTGTGAGGGAGAAGCTACGAGAGTTTTTGTCATCTCTTTCATCTTTACCAACTATATTATTATCACACAACACGTAAATACATACCTATTTACTATTTGTTTATTTTTTGTTTTTCTCCTCCTCAACACATCACACCTGAGCTATACTGTATACTAATATTGTGAAATCCTTTTGCTCAATCATTTCGTCTACTGTAAATTCCGATTCCTACTTGTCAAAGGTAAGGTTCTTTAAATTGTATTTTTATTTATTTTTAATTACAATTTTGAACTTATTCTCGCGGATTCTAATTTAAATTACATTAGTTTTTATTTTATTTAATTGCAAATTTATAACAAAAGTTTATAACGTTTGATAACGTTTCTTTGAACTTAAATGTTAATAATATCTCTTCTCAATTTTAATAATGTTCCTTTTAAATTGTAATACTTCTTCTTTTATATTTTAATAATTTTTTGTTGTATTTTAATAATTTTTTGTTGTATTTTAATAATTTTTTGTTGTATTTTAATAATTTTTCTTTGTATTCTAATAATCTTTTATTTAAATTTTAATGCTTTTGTTTGTATTTATATATACTTCTATTTAAATAATTGTTCATATAAATTTTAATTATTTTTCTTTTGAATTTAAATACTTTTTCTTTTAAATTTAAAATCAATCTTTTGATTCTGAATAGAGAGATTGATTTTGAGCGTGTCATTTGCAATAATTGTAATAATCTTTCTATTGAATTTTGATAATCTATCGTTTAAATTGTGATCTTTCGTTTAAATTTTAATAAATGATAAATAAATCTGCTAATTTTGAATGTTAATGAAATTGGTTTTTATTTTTATATATTTTTATCTTGAATTTTAGTAAACTAATTGTGTTATTTCAAGTTTTAATATTTACATTTTTAGTTTTTTTATTTTGAAATTTTAGAATAAAAATTATGTACTTGCTTTGAAGTTTAAGTGAAAATTATAATAAGAATAAAATTAATTGATTAATTACATTCAGCATTTAAAATATACAAACAACAACAAATATTCAAGTATTGATTCTATTCAACAAATTCACAATTTAAATTTAAACAATAATACTTAATAACTAAATAAAAAATTATTAGAAAATTAATTATGATTACGCAATTCCCCAGCTTTTTACTAAATTGCAAATTTATTTCTTAATTTCTAGAAAATGGCTCGTGACTTTGTTCTCATCCCTGTGCAAGCTGAAGAATTGGGCTTCACACTGGAAACCGGCGTTCGTCGCAAGCGAAATAACCGCAACAACCGCAGACGTCAACAACGTCGTGACCGCAAGTTGAAAAAACATCTCCAGCACCGTTTCACTCATGATGGAATCCTGACTAGAGAAATTCAACCCTCATCAGATTCTTCATCAAGTGATAGCGAAATGGACCAAAATAATGAAACTTTCGTTATTTTCAATAATCATCACGAGCAGCAATTGCCTTGTGGACATCCTGGCGATTACGACTCTTTCTCAGACACGGATCTCGAAGGGGATATCGCCCTGGAATTCGATGAGCCAGCGAGGCAGCGGAATAAGAAGAAGAATAAGAAAACCCGCCGGGAGAAACGGAAGGGTCGTAAAGCAATCATAAAGAAAAAATTAGAGACAAATTTAGAAAACAACGATGAGGATGATAGCAGCAGTGAAGACGAAGAAATTTTTGATGAAATCATCCCTCTGGATTTTTCTTCCAATTTCACATCCCCTAAAGCCTATGAAATCATTGAGGACGAAGAGAAAAATAAGTTTGAGCTTAGTTTACAATTAGTGGACGTGTCTCCGGAGGACCTTCAAGTCATCGTGAAGGATCTCGCTCTGACTGTAATTGCTTCGAAAGAGGAAGTTTCGGAGGATGGCTCTGGGAAATTATTCCAAAAGTACACCAAGGTTTTTAAACTCCCTCTGAATATTGTTGAGAAGGAAATCAAATCTATTTTGACACCCGAAGGATTGCTGAAGATTGAGGGGCCTTTGAAACCTCAGGAAAATCCTGAGGAGACTGAAGAAGTGGGAATTCCAATTGAGATTCAGATTGATGACGCTTAAATTAATTTATTATTTCAAATGCAAAAATGTGTTCAAAAAGACTTAAAAAAATTATGAAAATTTAGTTAATGTTAAAAAAATACAAACCAATTTAAAAATTAATTTACAATTGATCTTTAAAAATTAATTTAAATGAATTTTTAATTATTTGTTATTATTAAAAATATTAGTTGTGAATTACTAGAAATTAGTTGTATCAGATATAGGTGATTAATTATAAAACATGTATTGATTATATTATAATAATTTTTGTCTGTCTATGAATGAATTATAATTGTCAAAATTAATATTAAAAAAAACCAACGAATGTTGCGCAAGAGTGGTCGTAATGTTTGTAAAAGTGTGTGGATGAATCTGTCCTTAAATTATTTTTTTACAAATATCTAGTCCTGTTTGTGCAAATGTGTTAATTGTGTAAAGGAATGAATAAGAAAAAATAATTAATAAATGCTCAAAACCCCCAAATTTTAATATCTCCGTTTAAAACATTTATTTGCTTCATTCGTTAAGTGCATGCAACAAGATGTACATAAGGCATTTCATACTTAAATTGTTATTAGTTTAGCCAAAAATTAGGTAAATAAATATGTACTAAATGCAAACTAAGCACAAATAAAATAAATGAATATGCATAAAAATATAATGCATTCATTAAAATACAAACATTAACACAAATAATGAAATAATGTAATCATTTGACAAAACTTTAAATCATTTCACCTGTATATTATTAACACTTAAATAACATAAGTATTTATTTTTCAATTATAAACATTCTGGAACTTCCTATTACATAACATACTACATGGCAAACGTTTATACCCATTCATTCAATTTCACACTTTGGACTATTCCAGAACTTTCCAGGGGCCCAAGGAAATTTCACGACGGAACAGGAAACCAACTGAGATCAGGAAACGTAAACTAAAGAAAAATCTAAGTTTCGATCAAACAATTCTGTGTTATTCTATTTTCTGTTTACTTACACACTTTTAACCTCTATATAGTAAAAATATCTCAAACGTGACTTCACGTAGCAATTATCCAGCTGTCTTGTGTACATAGTATTGTGGTAAATTTATTGACACTGTGGTTAAAATGATGTGAATGGAAAACAAACTTGAGATTAATACACTCACATTGGCCATTAGTTTATTATTTTGTAATGTGATCATCAGGATGAGCCAGCATGTTGTTACATTTATTGTAATAAATATGTTCATATATCATATATATTTGTAATTCGACATTAGATGTTATTTTTATTATATTAGCTCTGATGAGGAAATTTAGACACAAGTTGTTTCTGAAACGTTCAAAAAATAAAAAACCATTGCTTCCACGTGCCTCTAAATTTTTGTGTTATTTATTATTATTTATTAATTATTTTATTATTATTAATTTATTATTGCATTATTATTAATTTATTATTGTATTATTATTAATTTATTATTGTATTATTATTTATTTATTATTGTATTATTATTAATTTATTATTTTATTATTATTTATTTATTATTGTATTATTATTTATTAATTATTTTATTATTATTTATTTATTATTGTATTATTATTTATTAATTATTTTATTATTATTTTTATATTTTTATTACTTATTACCTAATATTAGCATTAGCAATAATAACAATTATGTTTGCAACTGTTCAATTTTTGTTAAAAGCCTCTTGCTGTACTAAGGAATTCTATTTAAAACATTATAATGCAACGTAACATATTATTATGTAAATCATAAAAGCAAATAATTTCCCGAAAAACCGAACAAAAATTCCCGTCAAAATATTCCGAGCTTGTGAGTTTTCTAGACGACTCCAAGCCCATAAGAATCGCATTGCAAAAGTGTAATGTATGTAGTACAGCACGTACCTGCGCAAGTAAAATATCCCAATGCGAAAACTGCAAAACTCCACTGAAGAGAAATGACTCGATGCTTCCAGAGATGATGCAAAAGTTGCAAGAGTTAACTCATTGCCAGGCGTTTCGCCCTATAGAGAACATTTCCACACAGCCGGGTATATAAACCATTGCCCCGAAAGCTTCCTAAGTTCATTTGACCAGCAGTTTTTGGTTGTGCAATCGAGGGACTCAAACTGTGGAGTGCACATTTATTATTATTACATCATTTTAATACCAAAATTATACTTGATCCTGAGCTCTTACATTTTCTTAGTATTCTTAGTAAGTTAAATTTAATTTAATAACCAAATTAAATTCCATTTAATTTCGCTTCCAATATTTTACATCTTTGTAAATAGAAACGTTTGTGCAGATTTACTTTTGTTGCTGTATCGTAAGTGTTTATTTCTTTATTGTTTAGTGATAAAATATATTTATTGATTATTCTTGAGAACAAATTTAGTATTTATTTCAATTTCTTTTTAATTTAATAAAATAAATTATAATACCTAGTATTATTTTAGGTTACAAATGAAATAAATTCAGTTATTCTTTTCCTTGTAAATCATTAAACAGAATTAAATTGTTTGTTTAATTATAAATTATAAATTTTTACTTTTTTAAATTTTAAATTTATTTTGGTAATAATTAGATTTTTTATTAAAAAATAATTAGTACCTACACTTGAAATTTAACAACAATATTTTTTAAATGGGCAAATAAATTAGTATTGTTTTGTACATTAAGTGAATTAATGAATTGAATTGAATTTATTTCCACAGAAAATGTATCGAAACTGCAGTAAATTGGTGATTCCGGTGAATCGGATGTTGACATCCGCAGGAAGATACCACCAACCCCTGCGAACATTTTTCAGACCCCGCCACAATCCCTGGGACCAGCTCTCCGCAATTGAAGAAACGATGAAAAGCATGGAAAGACATTTCAAACAAAGGGAGAGAGAGTTTGATGGATTTTTCAGACACAGCAGTCTATTTCCCAGAGCAGGCGAAATTCGAATTCGACCGTGGGCAGAGTCCGAACTTGTGACCGAGGGTCAACCCGGCAAGTACACTTTGAATCTCAACGTCGGGGGGCAATTCCGCCCAGAAGATGTTAAAATATCCTTGAAGGATCGTGTATTGACGATTGAGGCGAAGGGAGAGCAGCTGGCTGAGGATGGAAGTTCCAGGGTTTATCAAGAAATCTCCAGGAAATTTGCTCTTCCGGAAAATGTGGATGTGAAGGAACTCAAATCTGTTTTGACAGCTGAAGGAATCCTTCGGGTTGAGGCCCCTAAAGTCGAGCCCCCCAAAGTCGAGCCGAAGGAGATTCCGATTGAGCATCAGAAAAATCCTGCTAATTAAATGAGAGCAAATTTAGATTTGGTTATTGCAGTCAATTTTTAAAGAATTATTTATGTATTGTATTAAATGTATAAAACATTATTTTTTATTATTATGGACTTACGATTGTATTTGTATACATTATCATGTAAATATTGTTAAAAATCAAATTAACAATAAAATGACACAAAGTAATTTGATTTTATTGTATATGTGAAAACTCATTTGGCATAAATATGTGGGAATAAGTCAACGTTCAATAAAATAAATAATAAAATAAATCAAATAAATAATAAAATAAATCAAATAAATAATAAAATAAATAATAAAATAAATAAAATAAATAATAAAATAAATAAAATAAATAATAAAATAAATCAAATAAATAATAAAATAAATCAAATAAATAATAAAATAAATCAAATAAATAATAAAATAAATAAAATAAATAATAAAATAAATAAAATAAATAATAGAAAGAAATAATAAAATAAATAATAGAAAGAAATAATCAAATAAATAATAGAAAGAAATAATAAAATAAATAATAGAAAGAAATAATAAAATAAATAATAGAAATAAAATAAATAATAGAAAGAAATAATAAAATAAATAATAGAAATAAAATAAATCAAATAAATAATAGAAAGAAATAATAAAATAAATAATAGAAATAAAAAAAATTGAATGTGAAAAAGAAGTGCATAAAGCCGTGTTTGGGGCAACGTGAGAAATATAATTTTGAGTCTCCCGCCTTCTCAAGCATATGAGACTAAATGATTGATCAGCGGCAACGGTTTAAATATAATTTTAAAAATTATTGAACGTGTGACCGTAAAAAGACCTAAAAATGTCGTCATCCCCTCCAGCGGCCATTCGGCAGGATTTGCCCCCGCCTGGGGGGTACAAACCTATAAATTGGAAGAGGATTCCAGCCAAAACCTATTTTAAAGGTATTTCGTGCTCTTTATTTTAAACACTCTTTAATACCAAATATCATAATGACCCCGAAAAATCGTGGAAATGGAGGCTTTCTCATTACGGTTAAACATTAAAAATGTACATTTTCTTAAATTTGTTTTGGTTAGTTTACAGGCCCTTTGTATAGAAATGACCTTTAAATATTCAAATGCTTGAATTACATAAGTAAAATAATTTAAAATAATAGAATTAAAGAAAATATTTGTTTCGTGTGAAAACTGTAACGGCAAGTTGTACAACGGCTGATTTTTGTTGTTTTTATATGTTCATGGTAATCAATATTTTAAAATATTTTATAAATTTGTTGTTGTTTTCAGGTCGAACGATCTTCCTCACGTGGGCTGTAGTTCATTTCACTGGGTCTTATCTATGGGTTTTGAGCAAGAGGAAATTGAATCGGTTTGATGTCGAAGCTAGGAGTGGCAATATGGCTATTAATGCATTGCTCCAGGCTGAAAAAGATCGAAAGTACGTCAAGATTTACAAATTGTTGCTACAAAAATTTTTTACGTAGAATTCATTAATTCTGAAATAAATTGTACACCAAAATATAAGAATTTTCGGCATCTTCATATTGGAGCTTCCATTGCATGCAGCAATTCCAAGGATTCTGATATTTCTTTTATTTCTACATTTTGCTGCTGTTTAATGAAATTAGTTTTTATTAATTTATAAATTTAAATGGTTACGTGAATTACGTAAAAATTAGTTTTTATTTATTTTGCATTGATTTATAGTAATTTCGTATGTATTGCGCACTTATTTTGTAGTAATTTGAAATTATTGTGTATTTATTTTGTATTAATTAGAAATTATTTGTATTTATTTTGTATTAATTTGCAATATTTTTTATTTATTTTGTATTAGTTTGCAATTATTTTGTATTAATTTGCAATTAATTTGCATTTTGTATGTAATAATTGTTAACGTTTATATATTTTCAGCTATCTGAAGCACTTGCGGAAGCTCCGGGATGATGAAACCGAGCTGATGAAGGATGTTCCAGGCTGGGAAGTCGGAACTTACTATGGGGATAAAATTTACCACACTCGCCCTGCTGACTCCTGGAACGACATCACTCTCAACGAGTACTACACCCATACTTACTATCGGGACCTCATGTACCACTGCGCTTTCTACAAGTATGTTTGAATACATGGGGTCATAGTCATTAAATTAGGAATTGTTGTAAGAGTGCTCATCATCCTTCATTACTTCAATATCCTCCTGCTGTGTTAGTTTCATGATTTAGAAAAATTAAATAAATAGCAAAAAATGTTTACGTAAAAAATAATAAAAACCCGATCAAAATTGTTACAAAAGTGCAAGGTATTGTTTTATTCATTTCGACATAGACACCCCACCCCGATTCCGTTACATTCTCTTTGCAGAACGTGTATTGTAAATTGAAACAGTTGAACGGTTCAATTGAGATTTATATCTGTGCTCAAGATTCATAATATTAGACGTGCATCATAATACAGACCAGACTAATTTCAAGTCAGTACAAACAAAATTATCAATAATTACTCGATTCACAATGGCTTGGCTATAATATTAACAATTTTAACAATAACAACGCTAAAGAAACATAAAAAAAATTGTTCAATAATAAAAATAATTTGAATCTCTTCACAGTCAATTTTTTGAATACATGCACACTAATAATATTATTATTACTAAAGAGTGGTAGAAATAAATACAGGTTAAGAATCCATTTGGAAGAAATTTTTGGGGACTCTGAAACTCAGACAAAACTTATTTATGAAACTAACACAATAATAATAAGGTGTTTAGGACACGATTTTCAACATTGAAATTAATAGTAAAATTCAAAAGTGTTAATAGTTCACTAAATAAAAAATATGTTAGAATCTTCATGTAAAAATTAATCTTTAGTATATACATTTTTAATACAAAACTTTTAAAACCAAACACGAAACTGATTTAATTTATTATTTTTTAATTAAAAAGTCAATTTTGCTGACGATGACTAGGACACAAAAAAGGAGGTAGGAATTGCAAATGCTGGGCATTCATGACGAAGAATCCAATGCAGGCTGGATGTACTAAATAATGGCAAAGTGGATTTGCACACCGAATCCAAGCCGGGAACTTATCCTCGCCAGCTAAACCTTGCTGATCTGACTTCCCACAAATTTCACAACCTGGATCAGTATTAGTAAATGCATCCGAAGTTCGTTTGACTGCGTCATAATCTAAATTTAGAGGTGCTTGGAGTGCAAAAGGTGCAAATGATTCAACAAGATGGGATTCAGGTAAGAGGGATAATTCTGGAACAGAGACTGTTGAAGAAGGCGAGCCTGGGATAGTGCTATAGTCCAAAGTTGTGTCGGAATTTCTTGGGGACGGCTGTCCATGTAAACTACTTTCGTAGTCATGATCCGACTCTATCACTGTCTGCAAATCCCTGGTTTTTGTATTATTTGAAGTCGTTGATCCCGTTAGAAATTCCACATTCACGGATTGATTCGAGCCCCGATTTGGGAAACTCACTTTCATAACAGTGTCACCGCTACTGGAATTGGATGGACTCTGGGTTTCAATGTTGAGAGGGTGATTAATAACACTACTTCGCTTTTCAATGACGATCTTCGTGTTGAATTTCTTCATTGTTGGACGGTACTGTCCGAGTAAATGTTCCAATTCTTTGTAGTTTTTGGGCGTCACCAACAACCCTTGATATTCTATTGTGAGAGTCATTTTCGCTCCAGTCCGGTTCATCAATCTTTGCATCTTCGTTTAAAAATAAATACAGTTAAAACAAATAAGCAGTAAGTAAATAAATAAATAAATAAGAAGTAAATAAATAAATGAAAATAGTTAAATAATAAATGAATAATAAAGAAAGTAAATAAAAAACATCTATCTATTCATAAAATAATTAAATAGTAAATGAATAAAGAAAGTAAATAAAAAACATCTATCTATTCATAAAATAATTAAATAGTAAATGAATAAAGAAAGTAAATATCCATCTATTCATGAAATAATTAAATCAATGACAAAATTTTCAACATCATTTCAAACATTATAGCACGAATTATAAAGTACCTTCGAATAAATTGTAGTGGCTCCTTTCCTCAGCCACCTCTCCCTGGCATATCTGGTTCTAATAAATGCTTTCTGCGCTGCAGTTTTCCCTTTCATTTTGCTGTCCTCCACGGCAGTGTCAGTATCATTGTACTGATGATCTCTAACCACGGGCCTGCAAATAAAAAATTAGACGTAACGCTAAAACAGACGACTATCATTATATTGAATTTTAAAATAATAAAAAAAACAAGCGCGCTGCGCGCGCTTGTTTTTGAGGCGCGGCGGCCCAAACAAGTTAATCCGGCTATATTAGTATGTGTTTACATACCTTATATTATACTTAATACGCGCCTTGAATGTGGCGGTATGTTTAAATTGTTTGGAAAAAAAGTAAAAATCGCCGTTTTTTACCTGGTAACTCGAAAGCTACGGCGAAAAGAAAAATACCGCCATGGAGGTTATTTTATGGGGTTTCAGAATTACCCCCCACGACAAGGTCTGCGAGTTACGGATTTTTCAGAAAAAAAAAATTTTTGAATTTTCCCGCCAAAAAACGAGTCAAAATTTTGAAAATGGTAAATTTGGTCAAAAATATGTTCTTACGATTTCGGGACCTTTCGAATGGCAGAGTTCGAAAATTTTCAAACCTTTTTCAAATTACACTGCTGGCTTAGCGTTCATAGCGGTTTAATTGTATGACCCTGAACATATTCAATTTCTCTACTCAGCGATACCAAACAAATTCAGATACTCCATAGCTGTTAAAATTGCTTGTGTAGCTTACGAATCCATCGCGGGCTTGCAATGGCTGAGCGTCGGAATCCATGATTTAGTATTTATTGGGTCTTTTCTGGAGCGTTGCTATGAAGTCATTAATAGTTCTTTGCCATTACAGAGGTATTTAAATTCCTGACTGATTATTTTTTCTTTAAATTTATAAAAATATTTCATTCCATATTATTATTTTGAGTAAGGGAAGATTCAGTCGGTGCCGAATCAAGGAATTCAGCTTGGATGTTTCCACACTCTAGAGAAACATTCATGGAGGGAATACAAAGTTGTCTAACAGTCTTCATTGATTTCGTCGCCTCTCAGCCCTGCGGACTTACTTGTGGTATATCGTTAATATTTATTTGTGCTTAAGGAAAATGTAGTTGTAAGTACATCTTACGTCGATAAATGATCTCTGTAATTGATATACGTGAAAATGTAAATGTACATTGTCTTGTAGTTTAACAACATAATGTAAATAACGGTTTTAGGATTATTGTTTTTAAGAGATTATGTAAATACATATTTCGATTTATGGCGTTGTCCATTGCCCACGCTGTCGGCCATTTAATTACAATACGTTGCTGCTCATTTAAACTGTAATTGTTCGCTGTAAATTCCATTGCAGCTGCGGCAATCGATGACTGGTTCACCAGTTTTGTAGCAATTTTTAGGGGCAGCGCAGCGCCCCTCCTAGAACAGTGCATGTCTGTACGTCTGTACGTCTGTCATCACGATAACTCAAAAACTCCTGCACCGATTTCAACCAAACTTGGTATATAT
>JAQGAK010002646.1:0-19008 GCA_034696945.1 Lipothrix lubbocki
TCCCTTTAATTTAATTTACTTATGCATAATTAACTGGTCGGAATTATAATTATTTAATAATAATTATAATCCCGACAATAATTGACCTATTCAAATTATATTAAATTTAAAAACAGTAATATAAGTAAATAATCGATTAAACTAATTTTCCTACAAGGTAGAACTATGCGCTTATTTCCAACAAAACGAACTGCGAGCTACCTGTGAAAAACTAGGTGTCACTATGTGTGCCTACGGACCTTTGGGCTCTCCTGGAAGATCTTCTTCAACGAGGGGATTGTAAACAGACGGAAAATACGGAAAATTTGGAAAATATTGTGAAGATTATAATAATTTAGTAAATGTTATTGTAGAACACCACAAGATGTTGAGCTCCTGGATAATCCAGTGGTGGGCAAAGTGGCTGAAAAACACAAAAGAACTCCGGCCCAAATATTAATAAAATTTTTAATTCAACAAGGAATCTCCGCCATTCCGAGGAGTGTTACGTCCGAGAGAATCCGAACAAATATTGATGTGAGTATATCATAAGTGTAACAATAAACAAATTACACTTATCGTACTATAATAGTAATAGTATATAGGGTTATAGTACATATTTTTCAATACATTGGTAATGTTTGCAATAACAAATATAGTAACTCTATTACTTGGTTGGATCAGCTTTCTGAATAGCCAAAATATAAGAAAATGACAACAAAAAAGTTTTAATTAATCTTAATTTAAATATTATTTGAAATTAATTTTCCAGGTGTTTAATTTTGAGCTGAATACTGAAGACATGACTAAGCTAAAAGCAGTCGATAGAGGATTTTCTGGACGAACATTTACATTGCGAGCTATACCAAAGTACCTTTTCCTTTTTACAAAATACCTACAGTTTTTTAAATATAAAATTTAATATATATACCATGGTCAAAGTTGAAATATTAAATGTCATTTTCAGTGCCAAGATGCATCCGGAATTTCCTTTCGATGATTTAAAATAATAATGGATAATCATTTGTTCATTTAAGTAATTTGATAATATTCTGTATGACAAGCTTTAAATAAAACATCCTCAGTTATAACTAAACATTAAACGTGTTACCGAATATGTAATATAATGTAAAAATTAAACATAGTATTCTATTCCGTTCATTTGCATTCCATGCGTTCACTAATGATATTTTAAACTTACAATACCTGTAAAATAATTCAAAATGTTCAAAATTTTACATTTAAAAGGTGGCTTGTCACCCGTTGTACCCAAAAATAATGATTTCTAAATTTTAAACCTTTTTAAAACCCGTGAATTTGAATTTCATTATCGATATATCGATCGATCGCCAAATATCGCCATTTTAACATTTACCGAGATCGATGTTTGCGATACTGAATAACTGGCGATAATAATTGCCAACCCTAGTATACATATGTGCTATAACGACAATGTGAGCAAATGCCATGCTTTTAAAAGACATAGTCAGTTTTGCACTGAAAGCTTGTAAAATATCTTGTAACCATGTAGTCATCGTTACGTTTATAGCAACTATGTAGACTGCAGGCATTTATATTTTCCACAACGATGTACTTTAACCAAATTCTAAAGGCCAAAAAGAGCATCCAAATTATCGTCAAGTGGATTCTTAAAACACAACTAGGCCTGAACTAGGTATTCCCAATCCCAAAGACTTTACTAAAGTTTTAGGTATACCATGTACATGTAGTATATACATATATATATTGTAAGTATATTTTACTTTCATACAACAAAACTCTCTGGGTGTATATTGTATTGGAAGTTTAAAAAGGCGTCGTCTGGCAAAAAATCCTTCATTTATTTATGGCCATGGAGATGATATTGGCCTTGAACCTGTACTGTATACTGCTGGATCACTTTGCTCAAATATGCACGTGCTAACCAAACTGTAAGCACATAGAAAGCAATGTAAAAATGGAAAAACAAGTAAAATTTATTACTTAAAATTAATTATACCATGATAATATGTACACACAGCTAAATCATATATAATTTTCTACATGTACATAGTAAGTAGACGTCTTTACATATAAATAGTACATGCAGCAAAAAAAACTACCAAAGTGACAAGATCCACAATGTGTGTATTCAATTCCTGTGGTTTTATACCGGCTTGTCGTTTAACTATATGTGAAGTTTTTACATATATGTGTATTACACTTTAGAGTGTGCGGATTCATAAATGTATACATACTTACACTTACACATGCTGCCATTAACTCGGATTATACACATGGAGATAAAGATGCATACTGCGGATGTGGATAAAAAATACAATAATGAGCTTCATCCCTAAAATCCATGCAGTCAAGTTTGAGCTTTCAGAGGTGGAAGTGCATTTTCAACAATTTCCTTTGCATTTATTTTTTCAACGTTTTGGCCAATTTGTAAAACACAATAATGGCGAAGTATGCAACGTTTTCCAACGGCAATAAAATGCCTTTAGTAGGACTTGGAACTTGGCTGGTAACGTCAAGATAAACATAGTTTAAACCCGATTTTATTCAGAATAATATTAATTGATATATTACATTATGTATAAAATTGGTAATTTAAATTTATGTATATAAATTATTTCCGCTGGAGAACTATATGTATAATAAATATTAGACAAGAGATATAATAAAAATTCGATTGCAATGTATGTAAATTATGATTTTTTACATAGTCCACGGATCCGGAATTACTGGAAAAAGCAGTAGAAGAGGCACTAGAAGCCGGATATCGTCACATCGACACCGCCTTTGTTTATTTCAATGAACAAGTCATTGGAAAAGTTTTGAAGCGCTGGCTGGATGAAGGGAAGGTTACCCGTGAGGAGTTGTTTATCACCACGAAGGTAAATTAATTAATTTCATAATTTATAGTTTAATAATTTAATAAAATATCTGAACTTCGTTTTCATATAAAATAAAGCCCAAAAATAAAATTATTTTAAAACTTAACAGCTCCCACCAATGGGATTGACTCTGGAAAAACTGGACTACTTCCTTGACAAATCCCTCGCCAACTTGCAACTTGACTACGTGGATTTGTATTTAATTCACAGTCCCGTAGGTGTCTAGTACATTTCTGACGACAATCCTTTCTCGATTGTTGACGGAAAACCTCTATTGGATGTGGAAACGGATTTGGAGGGACTTTGGAAAGGAATGGAGGCAAAAGTTGATGCTGGAAAGGCAAAGTCCATCGGTGTTTCTAATTTCAGCCCGAAACAACTGGAGAGAATTGCTAAAATCGCGAGAATTCAGCCATCAAATATCCAAGTAAAAAACAAAATTTAAATAATATGAAATGATTAATTTATTTAACGAATGTGCGGTAGCCCATTGTTCATTATTAATATGTAATTTTTAAATTATTAAAAAATCGCTTATTGTTAATTATACATTTCATTAATAATATTTATTATTTTTTAAGGTCGAGCTGAGTGCTTACTTCCAACAAAAGGAACTTCGTGCCACTTGCGCTCAACTGGGAGTCACCGTCTGTGCTTATGCAGCATTTGGTTCACCAGGGAGAGCTACTTTCTTCGCTTCAAAGGGAATGTAAGAAATACAGATATGTATTGCTTACTGCTACACAGATAAAATAGATTTAAGCAAGTTAAATAAATTATAAGTACATACACAAATTTATTTGGACTTTTATGTACAAATTTTTTGAAAAAAAATTATGAACAAATTTAATATTTCGTATATTTAAATAATTATACAGACCTTTTGAAGATGTCGGCCTTCTGGAAAACAAAGTTGTTGGTGAAATTGGTCAAAAGTACAACAAGACACCGGCTCAGATTTTGTTAAGGTTCTTGATTCAACAAGGGATTGTGGTCATACCTAAGAGTGTGACCCCTGAGAGAGTACGAAAGAACATCGATGTAAGTCCTTGCAGATAATTACCACAAGTTTATTATTAATTTGTGTGTAAAAAATAGTTAAAATAACAGAAACTGGTTGTGAAGAAAATAGTTAAGAAAATTAAGGGATCAAAATCAATTTTCTAGATCTTTGATTTCGAGCTCAGCCCGGAAGACATGGCCAACCTTGAAGGACTTGATCGTGGATACGCTGGAAGAACATTTAATTTCAGCGCTATTCCAACGTAATTTTCAATCTTTAATTAACTTATAATTAGTTATTAATATGAATTTATATCCATACTACAATAACATAAATATCGTTGAATAGGCAAATATAACAGTTTGCACAATTGCTAAAAGCGAGAATGACTACAAGTAATAATTAGATATTTCAGAAATATTCAAATGCCAAACGAACTACAGATATTCGTTTAAAAGCATGGCGTGTGTTTACGTTTTCAGTACAGTGCATAGAAAATTGTGAGTCATTCAAGTAGTAGTAAGGAAAAATATTCCAGTTTCTCGCACATCTCTTGTCTTTGCAATGCTAAATAAACGAGGTAGTTACTTTTGCCTTCCCAACTTTTATAATAATATTCGGAAGCTGTAGTCATTCTTACATTTTAGCAACTATGCAGACAGTTATATTATTTGCTTCTTCAACAAAGTATATCATGCCATAAAATTATATAATGAAAATTAAATATATATAAAAAGTTAATAATATATTTATTATTTTCCCCATTTTCAGCGCAAAAGCACATCCCGAATTCCCCTATGATGACTTGAAGTAAATCATTAACCGTGATATTTTTGCTAAACCTAATTGTGAATAAAGTTGGATAATAATAAACAAAATGTTCAAAACGAAGTGGGCGTGTGCATTCATTGATATGTGATATATCAATTTTTAATATTTTATTACAACATAACATGGCTAAATCATAGAAATTATAACCAGCATTCATGGTATAGGATAAGGTTATAAATTATTTATATCCTAAACATATAAATAATATACTATATTTAGGGGATTACAATGTAGTTGTAAATTAAAGTGAATGAAGACATCAGATGTTGACCTTCAAACCGCTAATGGAACTGATGTACGCATACTGGTCATGAATGATAACTTGAAAGAATTAACGAGTGAGATTTATAGTAGAAGGTGCTTTCATAATCAAGTATACGTTTATTGCAATAGCACTTCTGTCACTGGAAAACTGCATGAACATTTGTAATCTATAGCAAAAGTAATATGTAACCAATATACAAGCGATACTGAAAGCGAAAACTCACAATGAGCTACAGGTTACAGTCAAGTTTGAGCTTTGGGAATGTGAGGTTCTGTTCCAATCACTATTGCCAAACTTTACCAATTTCAATTTTCAACATTTTGGTTTTTACCAAGATTTAAAAATGACAAAATTTGTTACGTTTCTCAATGGAAATAAAATGCCCCTATTGGGACTGGGCACGTCGGTATTACTTTCTATGAAAATACTGCAACTTAAGTACTAATATTAACATAATTAAATAAATTTCATTCACAAATTTCATTTATCTGTAAATCCGTAGAAGTATACAAGTCTCGAATCGATGGAAAAAGCAGTGGAGGAAGCTCTGAAAGCCGGATATCGGCACATTGATACTGCCTTTAATTATTACAATGAGCAAGTAATTGGAAAAGTTTTAAAGCGCTGGCTGGATGATGGAAAGGTGACCCGCGAGGAGCTATTCATTACAACGAAGGTACAAAATCCATATTTAAAATACAAGTATTTTAACGGAAACAAAATTCATTTTATTAGTAGTTTCATTTTAATTAGTTATGGAATTATTAGATTACGCTATCTGAATTTACACATAGCTGCCACATATGGGGATGACAGTGGAAAAAGTCGATCATTTCCTCAACAAATCCCTCGCCAACCTGCAACTTGACTACGTGGATTTATATTTAATTCACAGTCCCGTAGGTGTCAAATACACCTCGGACGACAATCCGTTCTCGAAAGTGGACGGCAAGCATTTATTAGATTTGAATACGGATTTGGAAGGAGTATGGAAAGCTTTAGAAACGAAAGTGGATTCAGGAAAAGCTAAGTCAATCGGGGTTGCAAATTTCACGGCGAAACAGTTAGAGAGGATAGCTAAAATAGCCAGAATACCACCTTCAAATATTCAAGTAAAAAAATAATGTGATTAAATAAATAAATAATTATGCGGAATGATTATAAGTAAGTGTATTACTTTCTTTTGTTTCCTTTCCAAGGTAGAGGTAACTGCCTATTTCCAACAGAAGGAACTACGGGCCACTTGCGCAAGACTAGGGGTCACTATCTGTGCTTACGCACCTTTAGGCTCGCCAGGGCGAGCAACCTTCTTTCCGGCTCGAGGATTGTAAAAACATGTTTTCATACAACTTGTTAACTTGAAAATAAGAATAAGTTTAGGCAGTAATAATTCCAATAAAAATAATAATAAATAAATAATAATATTAAATAAATAATAATAATAAATAAATAATAATAATAAATAAATAATAATAATTAATAAATAATAACAATTAATAAAAGTTGTTAATCAAAATAAAAACAACGAATGTCGAAATCATGTATGTAATTCGTTTTTTGCGTTTAAGTACGAAATTAACCAAATATTATATAATTATATAATTTACCTTGGTTAATAAGCGGCGTAAGGCGATAAGAGTAATTCGGTGGAAGCCAAGGCCAAGTCTTGTTGACCTGATCAGCTTGCAAATGGTCTTTAGGAACCCAATAGCAAATTCCATTCATAAAGAGTCCATTCTTCTTGAATTTCTGATTGCTCCAACGACTGGCGCAAGCAATGAAGCGCTCCGTACCCGTTGTCATGCTAATCCCCAACCAACTCTCATTCTTCCAATCCATTTGAGCATACGTTCGGTTTCGTGGGTCGTATTTATCTTATAACAAAATTATTATTTAATACAGGCTTTACTAAAATTGACACTATATACTATACTGGAAAATTTCTACAGCTGTGTTTTCCTTTATATTTTAAGGTCTCACTTGTGGGATCCATTACCGTCACTCTACATTCGTTAGATTCGGGCGGCTCCCTCCCCACGCTGCACCTCCAAATTACTCCAGGCTCTTTAATACCCACATGGTTGATGTGATTCGAATTTGCTTTAGGGGCACCAATCATGATCCTGTGTTATACAGATTATATGCAAAAATCATTTTCTGCATCTATATAGTATTTTTTCAAAATGTTTAGTAATCCCAAAAGTTACTTACCACCCAGGTGTAGAACTCAAGTTTTGGCCTTGCAATAAAGTAACAGAAGCGCCGAACAGAGATCCCGGTTTATTGAAATTGTTTGTAATTAAAATAGGGTTGTCGACATCAATGTTGAAGCCCGTGGCAAACGTTGTTAATAGACTTCCTGGAGAAAAAATAGCAATGATTGCCACCAGTGCTGGTGTGGCTTTCGGATTTGAGGCCATATTTTTCATGTTACCATTTCTCCGTTTCAATTTACTCACTCATTTTGATTACTTTCAAACATGATGCCCAAGTAGTATGCAAGCAATGCTTGCTTATGTAGTTCTGGTTGTGTATCAGTATTATTATTACAGAAGGTAAAACTATTTATATTATTATTATTTATTGTTATTATTTATTATTATTTAATTGGTATAATTATAATTATTTATTATTTAATTTGTATTATTATTATTTAACATTATTTTATTTATTTAGTACAATTTATCAACTATTATTTCTCTATTTGATCTTTTCTTGAAGTTGCAAAAACGAATGGCTTGGTAGGATGTTATGTTACGACTCATTTCTAGCAATTTCCACACACTTGTGGTCCTAGCGGTATAGCGGTGGCCGTAACAGAAACTTCGTCGAAAGTATTACAAATATGCAGAGCAAGCACTCCATGGTGCACAGCTTGGACTTTGTTAAGTGACTAATTGTAAGACACAGTCCGTTAGTCTGTGTGAACGTAATGGGTTATAATCTGCACAATGTGATAAGTTTTCTTCTACATCCATGAGCTTGTATCAAACCAGGGACCACAGACTTCCGGGCGATATAACCCAGTAAGCTTATTGACAGCTGTAAACACTGGAATGCTCTAACATTATTATACACTATATACATACATAGTATGTATAGAATTTATTTGGTTAAGTAACATTATTATTATTACTTACAATAAATTACAAATTAGACGCTTCGAAACGTCAATCGTGCTAAAAATGTCTTTTAGCTCTATATAGATTGCACCATTTTAGCACATTTTGCATATAAATAAACAAAGCCCGTATATTTATATGTAACATAACATATTAAATACGCATGCATATTTATATGTATATACACATGTAAAATCTGTATGTTATTACACAAGGAACAAAAATCAACATATTACTTATGGCCCCCGTTGTTACTGTGGTGGAAGGAGATCCAAGCCGGAAATAACCCGTTTGACACACTTATCGCAATTATGTTCAATAATAATATACATTCATACATAATAAAATAAATATAGTTATGATTATCATTTTTTTAATAATGGTATTTTATGTGGAAACAGTAATATATAAGTTGTTCGTATACTGGATTTATTTCGTTCGTACTGGTGTGGTGCAGATGCGGAATGATTCATCTCACATGTTAAAAATAATTTAATCTCCAATACTAGCTGTGTGCTTTATTGATGGAGAAGGACGTGGATAAAATTGTAATTAATTGTGTTTAGTGCGTCAAAAATATTAAGTTTTATTCATTTCTTACGCAGGAACATATACGCTTCATTATTTAAATGTCCATTCATGACAAGTTGTTTTTTTGCCCGATGCATAGCAGGGATTGCCGCAACAGTCTAAGTCGTTTCGGCACGGCTTTCCCAGCATCTTCGAATTCCATTCACACTGCAATAAATTAATTGTTTTAAATCTCCTGCTTACCAAATGCTATCACATAACAAATTGGTGCTGCTGTGGTGGTTGACAAAATATTTTTGTAGGAACCCACATTGGCTTCACTTCTTACCGGCTGTTCCACAGCATTTGCTTGCATCAGAAAAATATTGAAATGAAGAACCATGAGCATCAGCAGAAATATGTACCTATAATGAATCATTGAATATAGCATTCAGAAAACATTTAGTATTTCTGACATGGTCGTATTGGCTATATTATAACACTAGCTTTAGCCCGTGCTCCGCACGGGTAATAAAAGATTTTCTCGCGTAATAATAATAGGCGCGAGCATTTGAAATCTTACAGAGATGGTGACTATAAGTGAGGATATTTGAAATCTTTTTGTAATAATGGCGCGAGCATTTGAAATCTTACAGAGATGGTGTATATGAGTGAGGATTTCAGAAGCAACTAAATTATATAGCCGATGGAGATACAAAGTGGGCTATCTTCCCTGCGTCTATAGGTGCAAAGTGATGGACATCCACCAGCATTTGAGGGTCAAAGTGTATGGGATAACTCCACTATAATTTACAATTGCCTTGCAGTTGAAACTTTAAATACAAAAGCTCCCTCCGTTTTCAGTTTTTTAAGCTAGTTAAACGGCAGGAAAAAGGCATCTTTTTGCAATGAATTGATGGTGGAAATGTCACCTTACAATTAGGGTCACATTTAGAAAGCTCACTTTGTACCTCCACAGACGAGGTTTCGCACAATTTATTGTACTTACATCTTCCCCATTATTACTGTGGATTTCATCGGATTCTGAAATACACGGAGAAAGTATAAACAATTATTTAGCATGAAAGAATCAATATTAAAATGATTTTAAACCTATTATTGCCGTTGACACACTGTAATATATCAAATAATTTGGGAATTACTGGAGTAATTATCCTATTCACACAATCCTAGAACTAGCCCCTAAATAATTTACAATGATTTGAAAAATTTGACGGTTGACTGACTGCTTGTAATGCTAATTCATTTAGTTTTTTAAACGTTTTCAAAATGTGGAAAAGAGATGAAAAGTAATTTTACAAAAATGTTCTAATACATTAAAGCCTGACAGTACAAAGCTGATGGAAAAAAAATAGTTTGTATGACTGTTTGTCCAGGTGGTGTAGTAAATTTAAATGTTATTCCATGGCCTGGAATTATTTCATATAGTCATTTTCCTTTATATTCATAATATATTTCTATGCAAATAATAATTATTCAACATGACAAACAATAAACACCTCAACAAACAACGTACAATATTTTCATTTCATCCCCTACAATTTTCCCAAGTTCACAATGTCACAAGTTTACAAATTAACAAAAATTATTTACCAAATACGTATGTGTTATTTAATTCCACCGTTAAGAAATTTTAATTTTATTCCTATTTTCAAAACGCGAGCAACAAGATAGACAGTTTGTAATACATATATGCTCAAAATAAAATAAATAACGCGTGCCTTATTACATTCGCGTTACATAAACTTAAATAATGCGTTATAGTCATTCTTTTTCGCAAACCCTTCAAATCTAAGATTTTATTAATTGTCAGTCACAAATTAGTATAGAGACAAGTAGTCGTTACTTGTGAAATTTAAACTTTAATAAGCAAACCTCATCGGATCTGAAGACAGGTTGTCGTGGATTCTCCAGGTCGTTTCTCACATAATAGAAAGTTAGAACAGCAGTCCTTTTTTTACCTTGCAAGCTTATCAACCTCTGTGCACTATAATATAAATCTGTCTTTTTAAATTTTTAGAAGTTATTTCCAGAAAAATGTGCTTTTGCTATACAGATACATATAGCATAGCTACACATAAAATACCTCAGCGTCTATTTGGATCGGTAAGAAATTAATTATTAGAATTGAAGACATAGGAGTGAGAACCTTTCTTATAGGAGAAACTGAGACAATTGACCATGAGTTTTGAGTTTAATTATCATTGTACATCTGTATATTACGTAAATTATTAAAACTAGCTTTTAGCCCGTGCTCCGCACGGGTAATAAAAAGTTTTCTCGCGTAATAATAATAGGCGCGAGCATTTGAAATCTTACAGAGATGGTGAATATAGGTGTGAGGATTGCATTATTCAGAGCTTCTAATTTTAATGTGTATCCAAAAAATAACAATAATATAACAAAAACTAACGCTTATCATAAACAACTTATTTTTTAACCATTAAAAATAATGTTTTCATGGTTGAACGGTTGTAATTTGCTTAATATGTAATTAGTAAGCGTAAAACAATAAAAAGAAGAACGGAATTTACTTGACAATGGTGTGTGTGTAGCTTAAATGTCAAATGATATTCACTTTATTATTGAGCTCATTTTGAGTATTTATTACGTATTATTTGCAATTTATCTATTATGTAAGCATTTTCATTTAAAATTCATATATTTACAATCGTATAAACTTATAAATGATTGTATGTATATAGTGTTATAGCTCCTCTGCACACCTGATAAAACAATCGCTCGATCTGCACACTGGCATGTTCGAATAGGTAACTCCATCATTCCGGCTGCTTTAGTTATGGCAGGAAAGTCAAGAGCTCCCTACCCTACGCGATTACATATAATAAAATTATCCACAAGCCTTAGTTTTACTAACTTTCACATAATCATCATACCAGCGCAAGGCCTTACCCTGTTGGTTGGCAAGGACAATATTTTCAAAGACACTCTCAAGCAATTCCCTGAGGTGGTGCAAACCTTCCTCCCAATTCAATCCATGCCTCTCACAATTGTCCCGAAACCTCTCCTCCACTTCTTCCTTCACCATCTCATGGCCGCTCTGTACAACTGTCGAGGATTTTTTCTTGTAAGGGCGCATTCCCAAGCGGTATTGACTTACTGATGCATTGCTGAAATATTCCAGCTTGTCAGTTTTGCCGGACTTGTTGATTTGGGTTGGAGCATCTGTCCAAACAGAGAAAAAATCATGCTTCATTTGATTGTTTTTAATTAATAAAATAAAATAAATTGATTTGTTAATTTAATTTTGAATTTATATTTATTAATTTCTATTTTAGAATATTTATAAATTAATTTTGGTGGAAAATATTGTAGATTTAGGAAAATCTTGGTATACCTGTGTAATTAAATTTAGACTTCAAAATCATCAGGGATTCCGGACTAAACTCATCATTTTGTAATTTATTTATTCTCACAAGATTCCAAGACTCCGTGTCATTATCCAAGTGAGCTTTGATGTAAAAAACCCCATCATAATTAACATTTAACGTTAGTCTCACATTCTTGGGCTTAAAAACACGGGGTTGATCATCTCCAGCCTGGAGAGCATACTGCCCGATGACAATATTTGTCCTGCGAGTTTCCTCCAGCAGAGTAATCCTTGTTCCTTCGGGAGGGGCAGGAATGACGAAGCAACTGACTTGCGCATCAGATAGCTTCTGATTTCTATAGGGAATCCGCAACTTGTGCGTATCGGACAGAATAACTAAATCCGACTGGCAGGCGTCCAGGATTTCCGTATTCCAAGATAGCATGGCGGGGGATTGGGAGTGGCGGGATGCTAAAAGACAAGCGCCGACGAGCGGTCCATTTGAATTGACTAGGGTCAGGATGCGGTTGCTATAGAAACAGCGCAGGATCCGAGCCAGTTTAGCGTCATTGTGGGATCGAGCAATGCCAATGACTTTGTGGATCTGCTTCGAACCAAACTCCGTCATGAGGGTATTCAGCCCTACTTTGTACGCTTCAAAGACTAATTTCTCCAGATTTCGAGTATCTTCACCAGCCGCTTGATCACTAAATAACCGACTGTGATTCTCCATGAACACTCGATCTTGACAGATGCTTAAATTCTGGGACAGGACATACCGCTTGGTCGTAATAGAACTTTTGCTCACTCGGACGATCGCCATGGTGAATGAGCTCATCAAAGTATGAACAAGGACATAGAAATTCTGCTGCCGGTCTTTGTCTTCGCGATGATTCTCGTACAAGGCGGACCAGATGGCGGTGGAGAGGACCGAAGATAAAATCCGAACGTCCAGATATCCTTGGTTAGCGAGGGATTGTTTCAGTCGCTCCTTGCCCAGGCTGGTCATGGGAAATGTTATTGTGAAGACGATACTGCCAATTCCTTTTGTTTCTTTAGAACTTGCGAGTTTAGTGAAAAGTTTGTGGAAAAAAATTGTTAGGATTTCCTCTGGAAGCAAGCTATCTTCTTCGTCGGCGCCAACCTTTATTATAGCTCCGTCAGGTGTCTGCAGAAGTTCGTGAAGGCGAAGCGCGCCATCTTCAGTGGTCCCAATATTTATTCTATTCTCGAAGAACGAGATTGTGGCCGGGAGGGCACATAATACTTGGAGGCCGCGTATATTTGTGGACGTCGATGTGGCGATTGCAAGGTCTGTGTCGTCCAAATAAATTCCAATATTTAATGGCGACGGTTCAACAGAGGACTCCGTATTTATTGTCACGCTTTTCTTAGCTTTGGGTTGTACAGGATGCTCTTCAATAGTGGACAAATTGTTAGGATTCTCAGGTTCCACAGGCTGGGAAGACTCATCTTCGAAAGAAGCTTGAAGAGTTTTTGAACGATGAGGGGATGTCGGGGATTTCTTCCGGAAAGTACCAATGTGCTTGTAAATATTGGATGTGTCCTCTGGAATCTCCAGTGAGACAGGTCTTTTGGTTTGTTTTATTCGGGCCGGGATCGACATCTGCATTGTTGATTAATAAAATAAATGAATAAATAATAAAAATTTAATACTAAATAATATTTTGAAATAAATAATTAAAATTAAATAATGAATTGTAAAACATAAATAATCAAAACTAATTAATTAATTTAAATAAATAATCAAAATTAATTAAATAATTTTTTAATTCGTAGATTTCTCAACTTGTCTCAACGTTTGTGATTTTGACGTGTTGAAACCTTTTGATTTACAAGAATATTATTAGTAATTTCCCTAATAGTCACAATTGCTTTCAACAATTTATTAAAGTTGCGGTAATAAACTCTGGTGATGTATAATCAGATGTGATGTGAATATTTAAACTCAGACTTTAATTAAATTGATAGTTAATGAAATTTAATTATTACGTAAGAAATATTTTTGCGAACCTCTCAAATTGTAAGTGCCTCAGTGTGATACGTAAATGTCAAAAATCCCATAGCACAAACAAAGCCGATGAAATGGTTAATTATTTGTATTTTTATTTTCGTGATGCAGACTCGTCATCCTGACTCTTGACGTAACTCCATATGATTGACACATAAACGATAAAGTGTACGAAACGGAGTCGTCAATAAGTAAACAATAATATCGATATCGTGTTCGACCTCTTTGAGATTAAAATTAGAACATTGCATTACATGCTGGATATGTGGACCTTTTGTGCATGATTGTAATAATATTACTAAGCGGCTATTGTCAGATAAAATAAATCTAGCAGAGCAGGAAGAATATTGCATTGATGGGCAAATTGCTAAAGTATACTTGTCATCAGTTTCGGGGGATTAGGATGTCATTTTGATAAAACACTGGTAGAACAATGCAAAAATGTATCTTGAAACATTTCAGGCCAAGGAATGATAATGCTTTGTGGATTAGCATTAACTATTATGTAAATCCAAATGTAGAAATTAAATACAACCTTGCATTGTTTTTGTATTTAGGAGTTTTAGGAATTAACATATTTTTGTTATGATTTACAAAAGCTTCAAGATAAAATGAAATTCGAAAGGTGGAATTTGTACCGAAACGAAGCTGTGGCCTATTAATTAATTTGTTAAATTTATTTTGCAATATTTTAATTTAATTATAATATTTATTTTAATTTAATTTTCAATTTTAATTTAATTTTCAATTTTAATTTAATTTTCTATTTTAATTTAATTTTCTAATTTAATTTAGTTTTCTATTTTAATTTAATTTTCTAATTTATTTAGTTTTCTATTTTAATTTAATTTTCCATTTAATAATACATTTATTTTAATTAAATTAGAGATTGTATTTTCTAACATGGCTTTTGCCATTTAAAACTATTTTTAAATGATCAAAATTAACAATTAGCATGAACTAGAAGATTTGATAGTAACATTTGGATCCTGCTCTACTTTCAATTTATACGTTGTATCCTCATCTTTGGCGATACTCTGACGCTTGCCCCCCGGGAATTTACTCTTGAACCAGTCCTTCATCTTTGCTTTGGAATTGCTCAGGAAATTTCTAATATCGTGAAAGACGCCGTCCAGATTCGAATCTAATTCCTTCGTGCCACCTTTGGTTTTCACCCCTTTGGTGGCACAATCCTTGGCAAATTTTTCCTGCGCCTCCTTCTTCAGCCTTTCATGCTCTGCGAGGATTTCCACCGGGGATTTCCCTCTCGGGTCAAATGTTTTCATGGACACGCTGTAGAAAAGAACGGCATCATTTTTAAGCTCCTGAACTACTTCCTGGTCGTCCCTTCTGCTGCTTGGTCCAGAGGATGAATTCCCGGTATAATATTTTCTGATCCGGCCAAATTCAACCGACGATTTCTTTGCGAGGTCATCCACCCGCACAAAAATCCGGTCAGAGAGGTCACCCGGGAAGTCAGCGACAACTTCCAAAATTCCGTCTTCATCCGTGTCCACAAAAAGTTTAACTTTAACTGTAGGATTTTTCACATTTTTTACTGCCGGATCCTTTGCACTTTTCAGCTCCTTAACATTTTTGACCGCAGGATCCTTGTCTGGCTTGGCCGGTTTAGCAAGGAGCGTGAATTGACTCACGGGGAAGTTTTTAAATCCTTTGCAAAGTTCTTCCACGACACTGACAGTAATTTCCTGAGGAGGTGCATTGATTTCTGTCGTGAGGACATTTCCCGGTGTGAATCCTCTATTTCGAAGCCGTACAGTCAGACGCTCTGATTTATAATGAGAAATAGTTAAGTTGGAAGGGAAGGCTTCTCGGAGCTGAATATCCGGAGGGATCAAACTTGAGGATGTTCTATTAGCAAAAATGCATGACCCCGCTAATATTTCATCTCCTTTGAGCATCGTCAAAGCATTTTCACTGAAAAACTTGGCCAGGATTTGATGAAGCTTCTTTGAATATTTCGGCTTCGTAATTCCAATGATCCTGTCAATGGGTCGACCGGAAATGTCAATTAAAACTTGATCAATTCCAGCTTTGTAAGCATTCCAAATGGATTCTTGATGCGTTCCTTCTGCTGAGAACATCTGAGCGTGACCCACTAAGAAGGATAATTCTTGACACTCCCGTAAACTTTGTGACACGACGTAGCTCTTGACAGCAACTGATTGCAAATTGGCCCGTATGACTGCCATGGAAAAAGAATGCTTTAAAGAATGGACGACGAGGAGCAATTTCGAATGCTGTTTAACTGTCCTCATCACGACTGAATCATCCTCCAAGCAGTACCATAGGGCTGTCGGGGTCAAAGGTGATAGAATTCGAAGTTTCGAGTGCCCAGCAATGGCAAACGCACGCTTTAATCTCTCCTTCCCTGCGACACTCGTGGTGAAGGCAATTGAGACGACAACATTCCCGATCCTCTCCGACTTCTGCTGGTTTTTCACCTTGAGCAATACTTTTTCGAAGTACAATGCCAGGATTTCCTCTGTAGCGAGGCTGAAGTCGGTGGTGACCAATGTAAATGAATGTCGTTGAGCTGGATTTTCCGTCATCAGCAGGTCTTGCAGATTGAAGGTTGGGCAGTTCGGCACAGTTCGACCCACGAGGAGTTTTTCGTTTGAGAAAGTGAGACTTGTTGAGAAGGATCTAATTTTTTGGAGATTTTTCGAACTTGAGGATGTTAGTGTTCCAACAGTTATTAGATCCTCTTCAATGTAAATCCCGAGGTTGAGAGACGATGATTCTGGTGAGGATTTATTACTTGAGAACTGGTGGGTCAGGTCAGTGAATTTATCCTCAAGCCATCGGACAGATTTAGAAGTCCGTTCTCCTGCCGCAGGAGCCGGGTGATGGACATTTGATGAGTCTGAACCGCTTGCCATGATAATTTTCTAAAAATTTCAAAAATAATTATTATTATTAAAAAATAAATTATTCTAAAAATTGCAAAAATAATAAGTATTATTATCAAAAAATCAATTATAAAACAATAATTATTATAAAAAATAATTGAGATTTTGGTCAACGTAAGATTTGTATGACTAACAATAATTGTTATTATTATATTGTTATTATCTTATAATTATTATAGTCTGCCAATTATTGATATTTGAATAAATGAAAAACTAATAATTTATTGTCAATTTATTAAAATACTTTACCAATTTGTAGTGGAGGTCACATAAATTTGGCTGCCGAAGAACTATGCGAATAATAATAATTATTTAATTTTGTTAAACAGTAAAGATTCAGAATGTTTAAGGTCATACTTTTAGCTAAACGTTATACATTAATCTTTTTCAAAACCGGTGGTTTAAATACTTATATGTATCTTGCAAATTACAACATTTATACAACATTACATAACGAGGAGGAGATAAAAGAGATAAGGATTCGACATATGTATTTGTGATGACATAAGCTCTGAATGGAAGGTATAAAAGGTATTTGGAAATAATTACAGTGATTTTGGTTTCGAGGTTATCAAGCAAATATTTACAATTTACTATATATATGGTTCCACAATCAGAGATAAAATATTTGCGAAAGAATTTTATTACTTCGGCATATGCGGACACATCCATTATTAGAAATCCAATTTTACAAATATAATATTTCTTCCGCGTTTTAAAAACAGGATTGCATTATGGATGGTTGAAATCAAAAGCGTGGAGGGCAATTAACAATAAGCCGAAATTATGATATCCGTTAACAGTTTACTATATTTATTTATTATTTATTTAATTATTTCTTTGTTACCATTTTAATTCAATGTGTTTTGTAAGTAATAACTATTGCATTGTTATTTATTTATTTTTTGATTATTTACTTCGGCATTGTGTGAGATGTATAATGACCCCGCAATTTATATCATCGTAGACGATCTTCTGTGATCTTCGATGTTTAGCATCTTCTAAAGCATCGCTATTTTCTCGAAGTTTATCGTGTAGTTGGCAAGATAACCGCGCGGACGTATTAGTTTTTAGGGGCAGCGCAGCGCTCCTTATAAAATGGTGTAATGGTGTACATCTGGATGTCTGACGACAGGATTACTCAAAAACCCCTGGACCAATTTCAACCAAACTCGGTGTATGTATTTCTTATATGATTATCCATATTCGCTCAACGTCTTGGAATTGCTTTTGTTTTAGAGATTTATCCTCTCGATTTTATTTCGAGTAAAAAAGAAGACATGAAACTAATAAACATTTATTAAATAATACTTTATTTATTATTACGTATACAATCTTTATGTACCTACACATTACATAGTGAAGGCAAAATTAATCCCTGATTTTAACAAAAAAGTTGTTTTCATAATGTTCATGTATGTAAATAACTATACTCAAACTACATTGTCGCTCTCAAAACCATTATTATTCTTGTCTGTATCATTCTCCAGCTCACTCTTCGGCATTGGCACACTGGTTGTCAGATAGCTCTTAAAAGCCATCATGTCGTCATCATCGCCTTCTGTATTAACACCGGCTTGCTCTTCAACATCTAACGATAAAACGTCATCTCTGCTGGTCCGTCTTGACTGACTTTTGTTCTTGGGAAATTTCTTGCTAAACCAGTCTTTAAACTTTGTTCGGGAACTAACTAGGAACTCCTTCACGTCTTGGAACATATTTTCCAGCTTGGACTCCATATCCGACATCCAGTTGTTCGGGTCCACCCCGTTCTCCTCACAATTGGATTTGAATCTCCGTAAAGTTTCCGTCTTGGCTTTCTCATGCTCGGCCTTTATTTCTTCTGGAGATCGCCCTTGGCAATTGAATCTTCTTAGGGTGTCAATGTATAGACGCTCCGCATCGCTAGCCCAAACTTTGATTTCTTCTTGGGACGTTGCTTCCAGCTTTGATTTAACATCCGAAGGTTCTCCTTGTTTTTTGCTTCGAGTGTAGTTTGCATTTTCATATGTCACCTGTTAAAAAATTTAATACAAAATTTAATACAAAATTTAATACAAAATTTAATACAAAATTTAATACAAAATTTAATACAAAAT
>JAQGAK010002647.1:0-18999 GCA_034696945.1 Lipothrix lubbocki
TCTGCACACTGCTGGTCTGCATCTGTATTAGGTGGCTAAAGTAGTGAACCCTTTTGCAGTTACCGATATCTTACAGAGAGTGAATGTGTGTCGCATTTGCACTATAAATTATTTGAAACCTTAAATGGTTAGATAGGAGAAAGTAAAAACGCCAACTTTCCTCTACCGGAGCAGAAAAATGCTAAAATTGGCTCGTAAAATACTGCATTTTTCTCCATATTCTCAGGGTGTCGACAGTCAACATTGCCATATTATTACTGTCAGTGCTTGCTTACCCTCCTTTGTTGTAATATGTTCTTCCTTCTCCATGGAACTTTAAGTAAGTGAAAGCAGCCTGCTGCAACCAGAGATATAGAACTTATCTCAGGAGATTATAACCTTGAATTTGGGTGTCTGTATACTTCGGGGATATCTTTGGGAGTACAATTGCTTCTATATATGGGCCCTTATATTGTAACATTTAAGCTCATTTTAGTCTGACGGAGAGGAACGTTAGGTTTTATGTTCTATTATTGGGGGGAATCAGGTCTACGCACAGACCGTGAATTTCATTGCGATGGGAAATAGCGGGAGGAGTGCGTGTGTGAGTTTGATGGGATTTTTGCTCGTCGATTTACACCGGACTATCTTCTTGTAACTCTTATGGGACTCTCCAGAAAGATAGCTCACCTCTATTGTGCCTCTTTAGCGTCCTAATGATGAGTCAGTTAGTGTTGTTGATTTTAGTTGAAAGCACCCTCGGGACTACAAAGGATACGCATGATGTCCGCATTTCAAAGTAATTGTCATTTACAAGCAATGAGAATAATTCTGGAGAATAGTGAAAGTAGGAAATAGCATTAGTTACTGTATTATAGTTACATTGGGACGCATTTTAAAATTACCCGAATGACGTACGCTAGTAAAGAAAGCAACGGCGTAAATGCTTTCAACCTCCTACAAGTTTCGCTGAATTTCGATATAAAAGCAACCTCATCAGTAGTGGTGCCGCGGTGGTTTCAAGACATATTGATCCCTTTCCATAGTATGCATTTCTTCGTAAAGACATCAAGGATGAGTGGATTGCTGGAAATTTTGGAGTAACTTGATTATACGATGTGAACCAAACTCAAGGGACGTAGTACATTTGAACTAATCAGAGGACTTTAGGAATTTGGTCAGATTTTCCTGCAACGTGATCTCATCCAAGAATTCTTCTGTTGACACACCCCCTTATTTCTTCAATGCATACATGTGCGGAGGAAATTGTAATGATCTTCTTTCAAGGCAATGGATGTAAGGACTCATTAAAAGTCAAGCAGATGATTTCTTTTATGCAATTTTGGAATCATATTATAGGCCTGAGAAATCCGAAGAATATTTTTTACGTAACTAGATTTGCACAAAAAATTTTCACACAGCTGTTCTTCTTTAGATTGTAAAGACCACCCCTCTGTAGGGATTTCATCCTGGTAGTTGTAAATTTTCGGATTTAATCATCACAAGGCTTTATTATTATTCCTGCGTTTCGTTGCCTCGCAAAAGTACCAAATGACTCCAATCTCGTGAACAGACAATTTCATAAATCCGGTGCATATTTTCAGGAATAGAATAATCTTTTATTCCAAATCTGTAAGCACCCTGTAGACGCTCTTTTGATTCCACGATCATTAAAGATTACCATGTGCAGCGTCATGAATTAATACAAAGGTTTAATTAGAATCTGGAAGTTGCTAGTTTCCCCATTGCTATTCGAGAATGTCTGTAGCAAAGGTCTGTCTCGTTGGGGTGGGACGAGTTCTATTGTCACGATCTCTAAGCTCGGTAGTCAGTGCCTAAAGTATATTACCGTATTTATTCGAAAGATATCCGGGCATATCAGAGATAGCCGGATTCTATATATGTCCTGGGTTTGGACCCAAGTTTGAATGTTGTCCGGGGGATATCTTTCGAATAAATACGGTATATTTAATTACGATGACGGTGAATATGAATATAGTACAGTGAACATATTATACAGTATATATGCCCACGCTACATTATATGAAGGATGAGATTACTATATATCTGTAAAATCATCTATTTTTAGGTTGTTTCTGGAAATTGATTAGCCTGCTGGAGTATTAAATTTATTTAAATTAGCTTCTGTGTAGCGGTATGAAGTTACATTAATGAATTAAAATTCACACTTATTTGTAAATAAAATCATTTGGTTATTTATACAGGATTAGTATGAAACGTAACAACACTCCTACAAATATTAGGTACATTTATGTGGATATATTTTTGTTGTTGAACGCTACTACAGTGAAGATTCTCCATGTTTCGAATATCTGGTTTCTCGTTGTCTTGTTTGGGTAAAATTGGAAAACAACCCTTCCTTGTATGTTAGATGTTGTTGGGGATTATTATTGTATCTCTCAATCCTTGCTCTAATACCTTTTGTCTGTGGATTATTTCTACTGGCTTTCACCCAGAAGATCATAATGAATAATGTAATTATCACTGATTAATTGTATCCTGACTTGAAATTCTAGTGGCAGTCGTCATTGCGTTCTTTGTGTGCTGGGCCCCGTATCACACTCAAAGACTGATGTTCGTCTACATAACCCTGTACGGATGGACGGAGAATTTGAGATTTGTCAACCAAAATCTCTTCTACATTGCTGGTGAGTTCGCTCTAAAAATATCCCTTGGTGAACTGGTGACATGAAAAGCGCCGTAGACACTATATATTTCCATAAAAGAGAAAATCCAATGAGGCAGGGAATGTTCTAATGTCAAAACTTGCATTTATGCACATTTATGACAGCAAGATTTGCGCAGTTTACGACGTTACTATGATTCGCAATCGTTACTTACTTTTATTACAAATTTAGCATGAAATCGCCTACTTGAAATGACATCGGCGGGATAATAAAAATCATGATGAAAAGTGTAAGGGTACTATGGATGACGCATCGAATCAGTTCAACAACTTTTCGAACAAACGTTTGTAGGTGCTTTGTAATAGCACAGTGTAGATCAAGAACGCAGTAAATTTAATTGTGGAGTAATTAGCTAAGATTATATAGAACAGGTAAGTAAGCTCTCTATTGAAATCTGAGTTGTTTGTGCGCGCTAAGTAGGCCCGGCATTGTTACTGCTAACGATGGGTTCGGAGCTGAAACCGTCTCAATCTTTACCGACTAAATACGCAATATTGAATTGAACTGCAACTGAGTACATATGTTTAATCGGAAGAATCAATCCTGCCTCCCAATTAGCTTGATAAGATTAGGACGAAGGAAATCGACTTTCCAAAAATCTGGTTTTGGAGCATGGTTTCATTCTATTTTGGATCGACTTACGGGGATGGAATTACAATGGAGGTCATTGCTCGTGCTCGTTTAGTAATCCCCGTAAATCGTCTTCGCCTACTCAGATTACGTCGGTAAAGAGGAGCCTCAAAAATTACTACTACAATCTCTTTATGTCTCGGCGGTTTTTAGACTATAAGGATTAATTGATTAGCTTACTTGTCAAAAGCTTAATTATAAATATAATTGAGATATGAATTATTTTGCAGGTGTTGCATACTTCATGAGCTCTACAGTTAATCCAATTCTATATTCAGGTAAGAAAATATAAACGCTCACAATATTATACTATTTGCTAATAAGGTTGCAAGCCTGAAGGGTTGCCTGTAGTTTACCACGTCTGTCCTGTAGACTATGTAATGTTTGTCCTACTGACGTAAATGCTTTCCCTACTAGTGCAATGCTTGCCCTACTGGTGTAATGTCTGTCCCACTCAGATAATGTTTGCCTTACTGATGTAAAGTCTGTCTTACATTCATGATTTAATGTAATGAGAGTTTAATATTTAATTATTACTTGGCAGTTATGAGCAAGAGATTTCGTCGAGCCTTCAGAGATAAGCTATGTCGGAATCCATCATGCTGTCTATGTCTATGCTGCTCTGAAGTAGTTATTATTGGAGGAGTGTCAGCTTCAGCTGCAGGAGGTGGACCCGCTCGTGTCCGTGTTGATAGTCAAAGTACAACAACCCGACATAGGTTGCTGACCTACAGGAATAATTTAAATCTAGCATCATCCCTGCATCGCCCTGTGAGAGAAGTTTCTTATGGTCCAGGTTAGTACTCCTTATTTCTTCCGAACATTTATGCTAGTTTATATGCATGTGATTCAATGACTCTCGCGATTTCATTGCTTCTTTACATCCGTTCTTTTATTGCAGGGGAAATGTAGCTATACGTATATAACATTTATGCAGACGGGGTAATATGAATTTACTTCTAGGACATCAACTGAAAGTTATTGGGCGCCGTGAAAAATTATTCACTTGTCGATTGCCAACATGACACAATGCGGGTGCCTTCAAGCAAATATAAATAGTAGAAGAATTGGCACGAATGTTTATCCGAAGTTACTTCAAAGGAATGAATGACACAGACAGAAAGTTGTCTAATCGTAAGATACATACACGTATACAGTGAGGAGACAACTATTAAATCCAGCGGGAAGTTGGCGCATCGGCTAAGTATAAAAATCCTTGTACCAGAAATTCTGACGATATGTGTCAAGTTCCTGCTGACACTTGGCAAATCCGTCAAGAGATATGTTCAGGCGGTATATTATATAGTATTGACAGTTTCGATGAGGAGTTTTTACGAATGATTCTTGCCATCCTCATCAAAGATACAGCGGGTTTTATAGGTGTTTTAATGTATCTATATAGCAGCACTTACCGCTCTCTAATGGATGGCTCGTTTCTTTGTTCTTTTCGTGTGTTCTAATGATACACGAACCAAGTTCCTCACTTGGAGGAAAAGTTTTCTACAAAGAAAAAATAGGAGATCTCTGTAAAATCTCTCTTTGAATTCCCAAAAGATGATTACATAGAAAATCCACAAACTTGTGGGCTCACTCGCAAGTCTACCCGTAAACACGGGCACGTTCTTGGAATTAAAACTTTTTTCTGCTTCAAACCAAAAAAGTTTTTCAACTTACCACACCGGAGAACGACTTGATAAAACTTAAATGATTCACACGTGAGTAAATAGCCACACCGATGGGCTTTCCTCTCAATAAATCTACGGAGATCATTCTGCATGTGCACTCTAGAGGTAAAAATGATCTCTTATTTTCGAGAAATCCCCACAACTTATCAGTATATTAGTTACTCAGTCTTGACACCTTAATGTCAAAGCGGTTCATTAAACTCACACGTTTCTGTACTCCCGGGAGTTCTTTCACACTTTTATATAGAAAATGGAATTTTGTAGAGAAAGAGAGACACGCATATATATACAATATACATATGCATGCCTGTTTTACAAAACAGTTGTCGAAAATTTAGTAACCACAAAGATTACAAACTTGACAGTAGACGATTATTTTACACATGCAGAATTTACTCACCTTACTCATTGTATTACAATTTATGTATGAATATCCAATGTGTCTCTCTAATAATATTATCAAATTTTCTGAAATCAACATCCCATCGTGGTGCTGTTACCCCTCAAAAGTGAACATTTGAAGATCATTTCGCTTTTACTCGGCAGTTCTTTGACAGCTTAGGGAATATCCCAGTGGTGATTTTAATCTCATTTATTCTATCAAACTTGCCAAGTTTGTTTCGTCGAGTGAGGTGTCACGCTATATATACTTACGAATACATGTATTCACAGTCTAAAATATTGGCAAGGCAGTGTGTTTAGAAGCTTGTAAGTCAATATTTACGTAATGGCCGAATACTTTAAGCCACGCGCTTTCGAATTTCCCTATCCAGGACAAGTTACCCAATACGGTCACCAACTGTCAGTCGTTAGCATATAAATTATATTCAGTGGGTAACACATTATTAGAGATAGCTTGTAGAGACAAAGTCGACGCATGCAATTTTCAGTACCTCAATCTCTCAATTAGTTATTCTCATACAAATAACTTTCCTTGTATAAGACGATTGAGAATGATAGATTAAATGAGTAGTTGTTCATGCATTAATATCACTATTGATGTGTTATATAGATTTGGAATTTATGGGCATGCATACCTATGTAAGTATGCCATTCTACTGACGTAGAGTGCTGCTGAATTACGCATACGAGTCGTATGATATGAATTAGATTGATTCGTTCTAAGTAGTTCGAGTATGGGGGTGATTGAATAGTAACATTTTGCTCTTAGGTGCATTAAATAAGAAAGGATACCGAAAAAGATGGAATATGGATGTGAGGAGGTAGCTGGAATAGCTTTGTATTGCTTGGAATAGTTGACGTAAGCTGTCAATTGTCCTTTCTATAGAGCCTCATGCTTCATTGCTCAAAAGCGGTAAATCCTTTTGGTGCATTGTTAAGATCGGAATCTTTCTCCATTCACTTTTTACCCGTCAAGGACGTGCGGGAAGGAGAAAGCAGGAGTGGGAGAAGTGCCAAAAATATTCAGTCCGATTTATCCAAAGTTTGTAGATAATGGCCGACGTTTGGTGATTTAATGCGTAATCGAACAAAATACCATTGTTTAGACATTTGTACTTTTGCACTTTAATCCTCCCTGCATCTGATATTTTAAGTACTGCTGATGTTTGACTTTGTGATGCTTCTCTAATGTCTGTGCTACTTTACGATAGCAAATATATTTCACTGCATCATGCATCTCCCCGTTTGCTCCATCTTTAAAATCCAATCCATTCCATTTACATAAACGGTATTCAGTTCTTATAGTTAATGCATGCGAACAAAACAGGATTTGGTTTTTGTTAGAAACGAACATACGGCTCTTTTAGATAACAGCAGAAAGAAGCTGCAGCGCACTTTCATGTCCCATGAGGAAAGACTTGTCAATTCTAATTGTCACTATCGCGTCGCTCTCCATAAACGAATTAATTGATTTTTCGTGTTCAACTTAATACATTCCGGGAAATGTATGTGGGCGGGATATTATTGAAATTCGACTTGCAACTTTCGTATACACTCACACGCTTTAGTGACGTTGTATCGAACGGAAATAAAAGAATCCTGATTAACGTCTATCTGAGTAACTTTACGCTGAGGTTCCTGAAAGGATGAAAACTCTTGTTAAGGATGAGCTCTGAAACGAGATCTAATCTTTTGTATTTCTTGCTTTTCAAAGAAAATGTTTTAGCTGCAGAATATAGTGTAGACAGACATCAAATTCCGAATATTTTAATCAAGCTAATTTTATAAGCAGTTACGTGTCTACCCCATACCATCACCTTAATCCGCATTGGATTAATATTGCGTTGCAGATGAAGTTTTGAAATTGTAATTATTCTACGCAGCTCTAAAATGTGCGTTTACGTACATATATTGTTATTTTTAAGTTTTTACATGAATTATATAAATATAACAAGTTTAATATTCATGCGTATGAGCCGTAGGTTTCAGGCCAAAGAGCTTTTAATATTATAAACTACACGTTTTCTCTTTTCTAACGTTTACCTTCGTTGCATTATTGAAGCTTAAAAACGCTGTAGAAATCAGGACTGAAGATATTTCATGTATTTTCGTGCTTGGGACTTAGGACTATTTTAGACAAGATGCAGAGAAATACGCCAGAAATATCCTGGAGGAAGCTTATGTATATTTATGAGTTCAAGGTGAAAATAGAACATGAAAGTGTTTGCCTGGAGGCAAAAACTTTCCCTTTTTCGACGTCTAAGATAATGAAAACTTTTTTAGAATAAAAAAAGCCATGTGTACTATATACAAGCGAAATAATTCTGTACATACCCCAAATTTCCATAAACGAGATTAGACTCTTTTACCAACTATTTATATTTGGTCGTTGTAAGTCCAAAGCCCTTCGTTTCTATGTCACTATTTTGAGGATATTGAGCAATCGTGCTTTACAAAATGCATGTAGAGATGCACAGAAATAGCGAGACAAAATTTGAAGGGTTGAATGACAATTTTGGTGTCACAAATCCAGAGACAAAACGTTATCAGCAACCTCCACCTTGTCGTTACTGACTACTGACTCTGCTGGCTTGTAGAGATTAACTCTTTAACCCGGCTAGTAAATGAAAAACTTGAGGATTACGTTGTATGTATACGGCAATGGCGGTTCTAATTCTATAAATTAAGAATTTTCAATGCAAAAAACACATATCACTAAGATTAACATTTCGTCGAACCTTAGGACATGACCTTGGTGAAAATTAGATTTTTCCTCCCCAACCTCGACAATAAAGAGAAGTTTGACACCGCAATTTTGACAGTAATGAAGTTCCTCAGTTGGTGTTTATCGTTCATTGATCGACAATTTTGGTGTCGAATAAGAGTTCAGGAACATGTTAGGTGTCGGAGTAAGGAGTGTATATGTAATACATACGTGAATGCAGGGAATGAAGGTTCTTAACAATACCTGATTCTTAGAAGAACAATGCATGTTGTCGCTACACTACTTCAACTTTAATGTTGATCCGGGTACCCGTCTACTATCTTCCAGGAAAAAACCCTTTGGAGTAACTTTCATTTAGGCATCTCTTTGTAGCAAAATAAGAGTTGTTATATCTATCACTATCCTTCCACTGGGTAGAAATATATAGGCTGGTAAAGTCACCTTCATGCCTAATGAACATTAATTTCCAAAATTGCAGCATCTTTTCATGAAGGCTGTACTCCTACCTTTTATGTTCTTACGCCAGATATATAAAGCTACACTACATATATGGATGCTCGTACATAAATGTAATTTCAAAGTTGAGACGAAATCAGAGAGAGAATTAATGAGATCCACTGTAGCACACCTGATTTGAAACATACTCTTATTGCTTTAAGAGTAGTTTAATAATAACTACAAGTTTGCTTTGTTCAAAGTTTAATTTAAAACTTAATTTTATAAGTGTAATATAACTGCACAGTACCTGTAAATTGTAAGAGCAATATTAACAAGCCGATTCTGCTAATTTTTTTTCAGAGGAGCAAATTGTTGCGGAGAATCTATCCAACTCAGAAGCTGAAAGAGGGAAAACATACACATTTCCAAGGGGTCAAAAGAGATTTGCAGCTACCAAGAAATCACATTCTTTACCGGATTCGACATTAAGCTGCCTCCAGAACGGTCATATTACAACACAGCCTTCTGGTAACCCTAATCATGTGAATGCTGTGGTAAAGAATAAGAGAGAACCTGGGAATCATTCCACAGACTGGCTTCTTAAGAAGAAGTTTTGTTCAAAAAGTGATGGTGCCACACCGTCAAACGCAGACAGTGAAGATCTGGTCAATGATCCTCTGCAAGGTAATTTACTATTTCCTGTGGAGATTATTTTCCAAATAGTTGTTTCACGGATAAACTATTTGGGTCATCATACCCCAACGCTTTGTTTCCTACTTTCTGGCGGTTAACGTTTTTAGGTCAGATGCTCAAAGTTTTGTTTATTAGCCGCAGGAATCAGGATTAGTATTCGTTTAGTTAGTATAAATTTTGAGATGGAAGTTCTGTATGGGTCTACCACATTGCTGCATAGTTTTTGCCTGTTGATGTTTTCTACGTCATTTGACGCAATATGTAAAAAAAAATTGGGTGCTCCATAAGGCAAATCGGTGAATTTCCGCTAGATAAGTATTTTTCTTGATATTTCTTGTTCATAATAAAATGCTGTTTTCAACAATATTTCGACTATGTGAGCTACAGAATATAAAGTACCTAATAGTAAGTATACATATACCTCGAAAACAGATCCCTGAAAATGGGCACGTCTAGAAATTGGATACTGTAGAGACAGTTTGGCTCAGACTGTGAAATGAAGATGAAGGTTGTCATATGGGTAACAGTTTTGCTGTTGACCATGCGAATGACATTGAATTTCCGCTGCAAACAGCGTCTTCAGACGGGTCTAAGTCCTCCCGCACGTGTTTCTTGAATAGCTTTAGCTCATGACATGGCAATTTTTGGAAATGAGTCTTTCGTGACAGAAGTCATAACTGACGCTGAAACTCCACCAGGGACTTGCTTGAACGATGACATACACATGAAGTCACAAACATGGGTCATCTCAATATTCAGTATTAAGACGAGACGAGGAGCACTTCTACTTTGGTCACGTGCCTCGGATATCACATTGTTTTTATGCCTGTCTTTATATTTTATTGCATCTAAAGTATCCAGCGACAGTTTAAATTGAAAGGATTTCTGATAGTAACAAATCACAGTTTTCAGTTTAAGCTATCTATGTATATTGCTGTATTGACAGAATAACTGATTTTCAGCATTGCCAGAAGAAGCTATGGCGTTTGGTAAGAGATACGAGTAAACGATAGAAAAAGATCTTAAATTTTTACTTTGCAACTGTGACGAGGACGAGAATATCTCTGCTTACGACAGCATGCTCTTTTTTAGCATAAAACTTGTTGTATAGGGCTGTAAAATCCATATGGTATCATTTTGGGAGTTCCACGTTTATTTATGCATAATGCCCCAATTTAAGGTTACTTATTGCTTGAAATAAAATTTTTGCTGATGTGAACTTAACTGTGTATACGTATATATTTGTATATACTTATATGTATAAATATGTGATTGGCATCTTGATGTGTTTCAGCAGAAGCAACAGTTCGCCTTCTTGTCAAAAGTCAATCAGGAGAGAATATCTGTACAAAGACTAAATCACCACCTCAATCAGATTCCTTGTCAGAGTCTCATTGTCATTCCTCGACGGGCTACCAAACGCCGATAGAAGACGAAGAAGATTTTGCTGTTCAGGGTATCCAAGTCACTGACGACTCGCCAGAAACAGTGACACTCAATAGTAAATTATCGAATGCTAGTGTTGTCATCTAAAAATATTACTTTATTGTATTACTGATAATTAGTTCAATCAAGTGTGGTTAGATACTACTGTTCTGGAAATATATCTGTAATTTGTGTACATAATATTCATATTATTATATTGTTCATACATCCTCTTGAATATTTTTGCCCAGTTCCTTGAAGTTTTTCTAATGCATGCTACCTATATTTATTTGCATTCCTGTAAATAATAATAAATAGAAACAAAAATATTCCTCATGTTTATCTAATTAAGTCATAATTAGGTTTACCTTCCGTAACTCATTGTAACTGTGAGTACTTTTTGGAATAAGTAGAAAGAGTCTAGAATGCTGTTCATTTACAGCAAATCCCCAATTATTCGTAAGTACTTCTCTTGTATTATAGTACTGTATACTATAGGATTAAGAAATTCTTATGAATGTTAATGTCTAGCATTAAGGCCATTTATCTCGTAAGCTCTACATAGTATTTCCTGCATGATGATGGCATGATTGTGTATTTTTGCGAATGTGCTCAACGTTCCGAGGAACAACAAATTCTACAATGATGAATGATATACATGTAGTTTTTCGATTCTCGTTTACAAATAATACTGTGACCAACTTGAACATTTTAGTTTCCATCCGGGTGTCTTTAATTTTGTTAAAAAACACAAAACAAGTATACCAAAGAGGATGTCTGGTGCATATTTGAGACGTGGTGCTGCGATTGTGATGCTCTACTATGTATCTATATTAATAACACAATACAAACTATATGATAACTACTGTTCCTTCAGTAGTTTCTGACTTTTTGTGGCATTTTGTAAAGCGTTTATAAAATTTTTCAGCATTTCTTATTATGTTTCATTTTATGTTTCGAGTGGTAACAAAGCGAATAGTTAATTATTAGCAGATTACTAAATTATAACTAAAGTTCTGTAAGATCTTCACTGAACAGGTTTCGACTAGATAAGTAATATTATAACGTCATATGTACGTACCCTGTTGTTGTAGTAGCTATGGAAATAATATTAGTGTGACTTTAAAATAACCTCAAGAATCTCAATCATGAAATATGAGGCTTGAATAGTTTTCGAAATATCTGTACATACGTATATATTTGTGTGATAGTTCATAGATAAATTATCGACCAAGCCAGTTCTATTCTAGTTCCGAAGTCTTATTACAAGTAATTATTATGTAACTTTGTAATTTGTAGGTAAATCTAAATTGTATGAAGATGCTGTAGCTGTATAGGACTTTATTATTTATTATGAAACATGACATTTATGGAGGCAAAAGTTACGATTCGTTAATTGTGTATGCATACGTCCATATTTACAGGGACAAAAGTGTTAAAAGACTGGTTTAAATGCTGCAGCACATGTAACCGATGAAAAACAAACTTGTCAACTCAATTCCTTAGAAGCATCGATAAGTACATATACCTAAGAAAGAAAACTGTTACTGTGTAAGGGGTAAAGAGAGAACGATTAGGTGCACACAAAATCTCATTTCGTAATCAAAACAAAAATAAAATGAAAAAAAATACTATAGTACGTAGGTAATAGTTAATAATTCCATGTTATAAAATTATTGCTACCACTATACCAGGACTTTAGGGGATTAATATGATCTTGTTGTGTGGGAACATTATACTAAATAGAATTAGGAATATTTGAAATTCTGCTTTCTCTGAACAGTTTGATGCTACATAACGCTGGAATTAAAAAAAACTCGTCAAAACGTTTAACAAAAATTCGAGTTTGGGTATACAAAAACAATTGTTGTTGTGCAAAGATATTTTTGTGAATGAATGTTGTTCCACGAATTAGATTATAAGTACAATACATTTGGGAAAGCATCTATGACATGTAGGTATGTATTACACCTCACTTGTTTCGTATATGCATACTTGCGTTTATCCTCAAAAACACAATAAGAGGTTCAATTACATAATTTGATGGAAAAAGAAACGGTCGGGCATGATGGGTGCAAACATTTTGCAACAAGCTGGAATATTATAAAAGATATGTGCTGATTGTGATGCTGGATGAGTTCAATGACAGGATTCTAAAAATTCAGATACGTGCTGGACAAAATTTTAAATTGTGAAATCTCTGTAACTAAGTACCTACATATACAAAGATAATTAACTATACGATCTGACTTTTAAAGTTGTCAGATAAGTTTTAACTACATATTTCAGTGATCTACATTTTAAACTTAAAGTGCGAAAATACCTGTTCTAATGTTTGAAATAGCGACGGTCAGTTCTTAATTAAATGTAACACATGGAGTCTCTGCTTATACGTTGATTTGCAAAATATCTCACATTCTAATCTTAAGATATGGTGGATTTATGAAAGATATTGTGATTCAAATAAAGTCAAAAAATCTAATTTACTACAAAATCATTTTACCGGGTATTATTCTTTTACTTAACATACAGTATGTTTTCAAGTGGACAGTTTTAAGATAAAACTCATATAATTGTCTAAGTTGTTGCTTCACATGGTATGTAATTTATGGAAAACTTTAACGATAACTTTTATTCATATATTTATATTATATCTTTATTTATTATTTGGTATAGGTAAATGAGTGATGATTGAATCTGAATAAGGTATAATAATACAGCGCACGTTTTTCAAAACTTCCTTAATTATAAGACTGACTGGTTAACATCAAAACTAACTTAACATTAACAATTAAGCTTGGCATTTCCGACAAGTAAAACTATTATATATATAACTATTATGGATAGTAAATATTCGTACACACACAATTTATCACACATTAGCTCACATCAATGATTCCATTGAGTGATTATTTCAACTCCTATTAACCAACAACAGGTAATTAACAAAATTTTTAAATTAGTACTTCTGACGCTTTTCATATCTCAATAGGAGAAAGGTATCTCTTCATTAACAATAAATTTATAGTCTATGTATGTAGGTATATATCCATTCATGTTCCTATAAAGGTCGTAGGAGAGAAAAAGATAAGATTACAATGACAAAAATTCATGAGGAGTTTATGGAATATGTTTGCTTGGAATAGATAAGTACTCCACGCAGCCACCCAGATGACCCAGTAGTGCTTCCTTGCCGCCAGATACTGGCTGCGCAATTACAAAGTGGCACTTGATCATCCCAACTGACAGCCTTCAAATTTTTTCACGAATATTTATACAACTTGATGCAATGATTTCCAGAGTCGGCAATAGCAACGTATCCGTCAGAAGTGACAGTTAAACCTTGGGGACCATATAAAGGTTCTACGGAGGTACTAACATAGCCCAGGAATGATCCCTGGTTGTCAAAAATCTGCAAGCAACAAACAATTTGTTTTATATTACACTGATTTACTCACAAGTTAAACACACATAGTTGTACGTACCAGATATTAAGAAACAAAACTCATAAGCACACAAATTATATACCTGTATTCGACTATTTCCCCAGTCAGCTACAAGAATGTTATCCTTGCTGTCCACTGCAACTCCTGTGGGAGCATTAAACTGTCCGTTCCCTTCTCCGTTAGTACCAAAACTGTATAAGTAATCTCCATCCTGATCAAATACCTAAAAGAAGACAACAAATTATATGAGCAACCATACTAAAAACATTGAATCGAAACTATTAATACACTGTTTCCCAAAAACTTACTTTGACACAATGATTATGAAAATCAGTAACAATAATGTTTCCTTTGCTATTAACCGCGATGAAGTGTGGGCCTGCGAATTGGCCTTCATCGTTGCCTCGAGAACCGAACTTTGTCAGAAGTTTCCCATTCTGTTGGAAAATTAGAATACACGAAGCTTTGTTGTCCACAACGTAGATCAACCCATTCGAGTCAACTGTTAAGCCTTTGGGACCTAGATTTAAAATGATCACGTTATCAGTAACAACATACAAACGTTCCTTATTATAATTTGAACCGCTCAGTAAAGTCAATAGCTCATGCACGATAAAATAAAGAAACTGATTAAAAACGACGTTATTACCCAATAATTTCCCATGACCGATCCGGCTCATAAACTTTCCGGTGGGATCAAAAATTGAGATCCATTTGTTATCATAGTCAGCAATGGCAATATTTCCAGTTGTAGGAAGAACAGCAACTCCCACAGGACGTTGAAGTTGTCCCACTGTCCGCCCTCTGACCCCAAATCTGTAAATGAATTGTAGTCATATCAATCAGAAGTTTATTATACATCCGAACATTACGGTAAATGATTGAAGCCATGGACAAAATAGCAGGGAAGTCTAGAATTCACGTACCGTAGTTTACATTCTCCTGTGTTGTCAAAAATCTGCACACATTGGTTATTGGAATCAGTGACTACTAGTCTCCCATTTAAGGTCGATGCCACTCCTTGAGGATTCGTAAACTCTCCCCTATTTCGCCCCCGCTGTCCAATCTTGAGAATCAAATCATCTTCCAACGTATTACTTCTTCGAGAACTGGATCCATGTCCGTATATAGACCCTAAACAATTCATACATAATATAAAACCTTGTACTTATAACGCTAATAATTACTGTTTTCTGTCGCCATACCAGACTGTAACATACTAAACAATACATACTGGGCAAAACACAAGCAAAATAGGAAAAATACCTAGCTCCAACTTAATATTAAGAGAATAGCGGACACTAAAGGAAAAGTGAATCTTGGCATGATAACTGCACATTACTTTTTTTAAGATATAATTTCTATTGCTGAACCTATAATTTTGAAAACTCTTTAACGTTTACGCTCACATTAAAAAAAACTTGTCTGAAGATGTTAGTTAAATTGATATTTTCAGAGCTCTAGAAGGTGAGAAGTCACTAGTATGATTAACAACCTCCTTCTATACAGCAATGAAGTCAGTGCAAAATACCTATACAATTCACTATCTTCAATTGGCAGTAATCGACAAGCTATAATATTTTTTAAGAATATCATCCGAAATAATACTTACCATTAGTTTTATGTGCAATGTGTCCATTACTGTAGAATTTTTTGGTGGGAGTAGAGACCCTGGAACGCGGCGACACAGAGGCTCCGTTCATCCGGGGAATGCGAGACGCATTGCAGTGGTTGGAAGTCGGTGACGGGTGGGAACTTCCATTTAAATGAGGAACTGGACTTGGACTCAAGCTTGACCTTTCATCAGCTTCGTAAGCATGAAACTGCAATAAACATTCGTGCTCTCATTATTTGGGATGAACCTAAAAAATTCTCAATCCGCCTGATCGTCTCCTAAATATGTTTTCACATGAAATAGCGACACAGTACATAAACTCAACTGACCTGGAATGGACTCCCGGAAATATGTTGGTTTTTCACCATTACGGATAAATAAAAGGAGCCTATACGGGAGACCAAGAAACGAATAATAAAAGAACGATTATCCGATTCCCGTGGTTGTTCCAACGAAAAAACACAGTCTTTAGTGGAAGATTGGACATGGATGTCCTCCAATTGTATATCCAAATGGGGTGAGTGATTTGTGGATAAGTGTAGACGAAGAAAGTGACGTTTACCGACAGCCACACATCTAGACTGAACAGCTTCACCGGACACAGCCCAACTTTTGTGCAACGATGAGACCACTCTGCCCAATTCTTGAACTTCCAAGTTCTCTAGCAGTAGACCCTCAAATCTGTAATAAACAGGATAAGAAAGTTAAACGTGTGGATTCACTCAGCAATATATCTTTAATTCTTTCGACTCAAAGTAAAATGAAAGTAAAACAGTCACGCTACTCGATTCCCTAGTGCAATTTTTTCAACTGCAACCTTATCAAGTAAATACTCGACCCCTGGTCATTCCTATGAAAGATGCATAAATGCACATGTTTTTTATACCAGTAGTAGCACAGATCTCAGTAGTTGTAAATCATAAGTATAGAGTATCCCATATAATAATTAGTCGTATTCCTAGACAATCTTGCTTTCTTAAAGTGAAAATGAAACAAAAAATCATATTCTATAATCGAAGTAGAAATCAATGCCACGGTACTGTAACATAGCTCAGTATCATACTATGTATGTGCATATGCAGCAGCTCAAGCGGATGTCTAGTATAATTATTACGATACCACCCGTCCGGTTGTAATTAAGCTAAAGTATTGTAGGTTCATATCATAAAACTACGGCCTACATAACCATGGTGTATGTTAATAGTGTAAGTAAAATATTTTATTGTTCGAACATATATCTGTATTTAATTAGACTTAAAATTCAATGACATCACTTCTGTCACCATGTATCCCTAAATAAATATTCATGCGACATTATCCGTTTCTGAGAAAATAACTTGTCAAATGCACCATTTAACATGTGCAACTTCACACTCATTATTTAAATTATTGCTTCCTGTCTCTGCCCTTAATTCCTTTAAGGTTTACTGCATGACAATATTTACTCAATACTCGACCTCCTCTAAGTAAAACCACAGGGTGGTTCAAACTGACTAATTTGACTCCTTTGGTGATTTATACGACTTGCTTATTAGCCAAGCAGTTAATAATAGAAATTCAAGCCGTCATTCGTGAGTCCATAGGATGGGGTACGTGCGTATACCAAGCTGTCGCTCTGCAGCAACATAGAACAATAATCCACCTACACCTACTACACAATAGAAATCCCCTTAATTGCTTTAATTATTTAAAGATTCATAAACCACTAGGAATTTAAGTCATTAAAACGCATCACAGGAAGTGCTGAATTAGTGTGAAACCCTAGCACGATGTAAATACACAAATATTAATGATCGCACTAAAATAGAAAATGTTCTTACTCCAGGGAATCATCAATCTGAACTAAAGTCGGTGACAAGTCCATTTTAGCATAATCTTCAAGTCGCTCTCCAATCTGTTTTTTTACAAATAGTATCTCGGTTTCGTTTTCATGACTTAATGCCTTTTCAGTAAGAAGACAGCACTCGTTGACGTCCTTCAAATGCGTCGTTAAAACATTACGTGCTTTTTCTATACAACAAAAATAAAAATAGATTGCATAATCAACAAGGTCGCTGGTCCAGCTTGGAATAATCATTATTTAAGTTTAAGACTTCTGTCATAGAAGAAAGGTAATTTAATTTCTGTTGAATATATTACGTACGTATTTGGTCCCGTTTTGAGGTAAAATGAGAGTCTACATCATCCAGAAGATGTTGTTTTCTTCCTTTTAATTTTTCAAATAAATCTTCAAAAACAGTATTAATTTGTTTAATAGCCTCGTTTTTTCGGTCAAACAGCAAACTCCCAGCTTTTTCAGTCGTTGCAATTGCGTCTTGGAGTTTCCCCACCTAAAGAGAAAATCATATTTTAATAATAAAACAACATCTGACTATTGATGTAGGACAAATGTAGCTTAATTATTGAGCATGTGTGTGTGCAGATGTAGATCTAATCTACGAAGTGGTACTAATGCTGATATATTGTTTAGATACACGGAACAAGACAAAATTAACAAATATATTCTTTTGTTACGCCCGCCCTCTTGACAATTTGTTTTTATACATAATTAAAAAATTAATTATTGTCCTTCTCACTGCTTCACTCGCTTAATTTTGAAGAATCAAGTGCCTGAAGGCTTGGTGAGTACTCATTTGAAAAGATAATGGAAGTAAAAAGTTCAAAATCTGTCTTCAACTAGAACAAGAAGGCTACACATCTATAAAAGTACAAGTGCAACATTTCCAGAAGACTAAATACAAATAATTACAATACAGTCTCTTTTGATAAAAAACATCATGCACAAGTACAATAAAAGATAATTCCAATGCCGTACAGACAATTAATGTATATCGTTTATGGGTAACTCACGTGGATAAAAACAGTAAATTCTCTAAATGTGATTACATATCTGAAGTATGTGGGATTAAAACAAGAGTACCAAAATTCATTGAATTGATAGTCAGCTAAAAGTTTTAAAAAATTGCATATTAAAACTAGTCTCATATAATAATGATCCTTATTTCAATAGAGTAGCTCTGGTATTCTGGAAATCCGCTTAAGGTTATACAATACATATGTATATAACATAAGCAAAAGATTTTATGAATTGCACACACCTGTCAAAGAAAATACATTGCATATACTGTCCCGCACACAAAAAAAGATAACAATACATAGCAAAAAATTGGCAGCCGCCTCATTTTGATAGCATTGGCTGAAATTGCGCCGCCAAAAAGTTGGTGCTACAACGCATTCGTAAATGGCTGCGCAC
>JAQGAK010002648.1:0-18977 GCA_034696945.1 Lipothrix lubbocki
CTACAAATATATAACTACTTATCTATGAAATGTCAATTGAACCGATTGTAAGGGCTTATGCTAAATCGATCGTAATATAAATCCAAATTAATTAATATAAATTATTTTTTTTTTGTCCTTTAGCTTTTTACCATGCAGTCTTGTGTATTTTACTTTCTTAATTAAATTCAGATTTTTTTTACTAATGCTTATAATTAATCGTGAAGAAAATGGTGGGATTGCCGATTGCATGATTGTTTGTCCCTATTCGTTGTTAAGTAAATGGTGTGTGTATTATTTACTTAACATCGTATTGCATGTACTACAGTAGTATATACATTTAATACATTTGATTTTCTATGTACAGACGACGTTTGGCGATTGTAATATTATTATCATTATTGTGAGTTACACACTGTGAAACGTCAACTTTTCCGTCTGCATCCTGTTTTGTTGATGCTCTCGTTGCGCTTACGTTACCTTCTCCATCTCAATCTCATTTAACAGGGAGGCACACGTATATGTACCTACATACATTTGTAGCCACTAAAAGTTTTTTTTATCATTGAGAAACTGGTATTTCCCATACATATATACATACATACATGTAATAGTGCTTCCGACATACTAAATATGTGCACCATGTTTAACTTTTCTGTATAGTTTTTTTTACATATTGTATGTACGTATATGTGATAAGGCTTAACTCCTGTTCTGTGAGCATTTATTGTCCCTTATGTATTACTATTAGGTATATACATATATACATGTTACTACAAGCATTACCACTCTTTTTGCTCAATATCACAACCGAGTAAATTACAGCGAGCGAATTGACATACTGCGAGGTGTTAATGATACACAGTCATGTTTTATATTATTATGCATTTATTAACTATTTGGTCACTCTGTGAACACATAATAACCTGGATGTTTTGCAGGACAATTAACTGTTTATGGGTGTATGGCATTTCTCTCATGAGATCACTTCCAGCAACGTTTAGTGTAACGTTACAATTTCCATATACCTTACAACATTCTCATATTTAATGTTTGTATTGTTTCCAATGTACATCGCTAATGAACTCAATACAGCGTTTGGACTGTTTGGAGTGTATTTTGAGTTTTAAGTATTTTCAATGTTTACATTTTTTTATTTATTTCTTATTGTTTATTACTTATTTTGTTTTTTATCAGTTCTTTGAATTTAATTTAGCGATATTTTCTATTTATTTTGTAGCAATTATTTTGCATTTAATTTATCTATAATTTGCATTGGCAATATTTGTATTAATTGCTATTATTAAATTATTTGTATTTATTTTGTATTAATTTTGTATCAATTATTTTGTATTTATTTTGTGTCAATTATTTTGTATATGTTTTGTATCAATTATTTTGTATTTATTTTGTGTCAATTATTTTGTATATGTTTTGTATCAATTATTTTGTATATATTTTGTATCAATTATTTTGTTTCAATATTTCGTATTTATTTTGTATCAATATTTCGTATTTATTTTGTATCAATATTTCGTATTTATTTTGTATCAATTATTTTGTATCAATATTTTGTATTTATTTTGTATCCATTATTTGGTATCAATATTTCGTATTTATTTTGTATCAATTATTTGGTATCAATATTTCGTATTTATGTTTGACTCATTAAATTAAATTTATTCATTATTCGTTTTGTATTTATTTTGTACTGAATTTTTTAAAATTTAATTGGCATTTAGTATATGTATATTTAATTTGCATATTTATCCTTTTTTTTATTAAATCTATATTTAATTTGTATATAATTTGTTTAAATTGGTACTATTTGGTATACTTGTTTTGTTTTTGATTTGCTTTAACAATTCATATTACTCACCACTATACATAGCATATACACGCTAAATATTGTTCAAGTTTTGAATTTCGAGTTAATTAATAATTCGGGATGCATTTGACTTTGTTTGTGGAAACGTGAAGACTCCACGAGATAAATCACAACAATATAGCTGAAACTTGAAATGCAAACAATTAACTATCATAGGAGAAATGAGAATTAATTATTGCAACACCCGATAAATCTACATCTTCCAGCAATAATTTAATTGAAAATCATGGATGCGTGTGCTTTCGAATCCGGCATTAATATATATGCACCCACCTAATAATGGTGATACGTATAGTACACACACCTGTAATTACGCATAATGAACCAGCATATTTCTCAGCGTGATGGTGCTTATATACCACAGAAGCACATGATCATCCTGTCATCCAAGTGATTTGTGAATACATGAAGTTCATTTGGTGGATGTCAACATGTACGTAGTTTGCATAGAGGTAAAATAAACTATACTTGACTCGTGTTCCCAGGACATTCATCAAGAACAGAAGGAAAAGACACGTGAATCAAGCCTTGAAACGGAGAGTGAAATAGTGGAGCATGACGCTGCTCTAGTATATGGTGACTTGCAATGCAACGTGTCCGCTGCCAACGTGTAAAGTATAAGTAACTCCAAACCAAATTCTACATGCGTATTTTAATGACCTTTTCTTAAAAGAATGGCCAAGAGTGCTCGATTTAAATCCTGGTACACTTATTATGCAAGAAGGAAAAGAAAAATGGGAAAAGAAAAGAAAAGTCTTATTGTTGTCCAAGACGCTCGACTCTCGCAATTCACAAGAACGTCGCCAATGGCTCGATGAGGTTTTAAGGGCCGAAGACCGGAATTTTGCTTATAGACTGCATTAAATAATGGGAAAATGCACACGCGGTCACTGAATTCTCCTTCCAAATACATTAACATTTAATCCATTCCACGTATTGCATGACATATAATACATACTTATTGCATTACTAATGCACACAGTAGGTATAAGTTTGACATTAGGATTAAATGTAGAAATGTTTGTTTTTGTATTATTTGTAAAGTCATACGTCCTACACGCAGTTATGTTGTTATAATACATTTGTATTGTTTCATAATCCACAGCTTAAAATGATTTTGATTGTCGTCAATCATCAACACACAGAAATTGGTGCAGGATATTTTGCCGCTTTTCAGTCGTTCAGTCCGTCCATAAGGATAGTTATTATAGGTATGTACTACATATAGGACATTACTTAGGTAAGTTGCTTGCTCAAATCCAACTTTTGTGACCGTTCCGGTTGATCAGTCTCACTCTACGTGAGTCTCTTGACGTGATGCATTCAGCTCAAAATTGCACATTTCTCAACGAAGCTCAAGTCTTTCAACGTCAGTCAATGCTCCTGCTATCCACAGTCAAATGTCAACGGGCTCCCAAGATTTAGATTTTGCTCAGTGATACACCATGATTATTTGGATTTTGGTTCTGCAAGGATAGTATAATAGTAAGGTTGTCTTGATCAACGGCATCGCGATCGACACATGATGACGTTGATAACAACAAACATTTCAGCTTACAATTAGCTTTGGAAGTAGAGTAATACAAGTAATCTCTCTTTGCCCCAACTTCCTGAATTTCCCTCCATATTTCCCATTTGTAATAATTTTAATTTTGTTTACTCTGATCCTGTATAGCAGGGCATCTAAAAGGTATAGAGGTTGTTTAGGTGTATATAGTTGATGTTTTTGAATATTAAATATACTTTTTAATTGACTACAAATCAAGAGGAGTTTGGAGGAAATATGTTAAATCATGGCTAAAAATATGATTTCCGCGCGCTTTCTGTTACTTCGGTTACGTCATATTATCCTCCAGTCGTAGTTTCATATTCTTGTGCTACTGATCCAGACAACCTTATACTATTATGCTATCCTTGGATTTTGGATTGCTTTTTGGATCAAATGTGGGGACCAGCAGTAATAATAATAATAGCCCCAGTAAAAATACAAAACACATAGAATATAATAAGTCATCGGACCTTCAGTTTAAATGTTGATTTATTTTATTCAAGCTGTTTTCTGACGACTTTTACTTAAATACATAAACATATATTTTATTGCATAATTTGTGGTTATACAAATAAGACCAACTAGCATTCATTTATAATTATGGAAAATACAAATCCATAAAAAACTCACATGTATATAGTTGTAGAAGGCTTAAACTGGATCATTGTACAGGATAAGCCCATTCATAATACACGCGACATTTTATTTTCAAAGTTGTTTTAAGTTATTACAGTGTATTCATTTTAATATTGTATTCACTATAAAAGTAATTGTATATATAATATACAATTACTATATGGTTAATATGGTTAAGTTGTTAAAAGCTACCCCGCGTCGTAAAAGTCAAATTTAAATCACAGTGGCCACGCACGGAGTCTCTCTTATTATTATTATGGGAAGGAATAACACCTGGACGTAATTTAATTATAAGCTAAATAATTTGGCTAATTCACATAAATACATAGTAAAACCAAATTGTAAACAATTTAAACTTCAAAGTTACTCTATCTATATTATGTTTACATGAAATTCGGTCAAGCGGAATGGAATATTGTAGTATAGATATTAAGGGCGTACGGTAATAAAAAAGGGATATATTTTTATTTAATTTGCCTAAATGATCTTGTGGGTCGGTCGGAATAATGGAGAGTGTGACTCACGAGGAATGCTGAAATTGTCAAGAAGTATTTTTTAAGTATCTACAACATAAATTTAGGGGAAAACATTTAAAACCAGATAGACTTATGGCAGGATACAAAATATAAACCAAAATATAGTGCATATACCTACATATAGTAAATTTAATATTATTATTATTAGTAGTAAACGTCTTTTTTACAATATAGTTCCTATAGTTTAAAATGTGCAGCATAATTTTCTATACAGTTGCTCCAGTTATCAACAGAACAAATGCAAAGACAACAACTATAATAACAACAATGCTTTTATTACACGATGCAATAAGAGTGCATTAACTCCTTCGAAAAATTACAAATTAAAATGTTTACTGTGGTTCTGTCAGGGGTTTTTGCATGTTCATACTTGTAATCTCGTAATAATAACCATAATAATAAGTACCTTAAGTTTAAATAATATTGTAATAATGAAAAAAAGACGCTTACTCACGTACAGATACTTTATAATATAGTAAATGCCATTGCCTCCAACTATACAAAATTTCAATTTACTAAATTACAAATTATGGTCTCACACTTCCACGTTTAAATAATAAGTAGATCGTCCAAATGTTGGCCATGTGACTTTTACTATTTACGTGTAGGTAAGGTAGTAGTACTTTTATGTAGATTTTATACACTGTGAAAGAATGCGAACACTGCGGAGCATTTTAAGATCAAAAGTTATCCCATTTCGCCCCGTTTTGTCACTTTTCCTTTGAGCTTGTTTTATACTTTTATTTCTTCATACCTCAAGTTCATTAAATCTCTTTAGTATACACAGAATCTTTAGAGGAATCAAATCTAGTTAATACAAATATTAATTTACTAAAAAGTATAGCAATTAACTATATAGAACGCTATGTTGGCAATTACACAAAATTTCTGTAATTAATTAGTAGTGGTAGTAATTTTAGGATTTAGGATTTTAAAATAAATAAATAATTAATTAAAAATTAAAAAGTTTTGGATTAAAAAGAATTCTGATATAATAATTTGAGATCTTTAATATTTAATTACAAAAACAAACAATAGCTATTACAACAATACTAATATACTAAATACAACACTGTTTATACACATATATGTATATAAAAAGAAATGAATCACTATGGAAACAAATTAGAAACCGTGAAGGTGATAACTTTGATGCGAAAAAGGAAAGGTTGAGGTTCAGTTAATAACCAAAACTAATAATAAAAATAGAAAAAAAAGGTAAGTGGATCCCATATAGAAATATAATAGTGCATTGATGGATTAAATGACGACGACGGGAAGAAAGAAAAAAAACAATTTTGAAAAAGTTAAGAAACCGTACAAAAAAGCACAATTATATCTTCTTCAATTATATCTACGCCGGTCTGTGATTAACAAAACCAGCAAAATTAGCTGATGAGAGTCTAATTAATCATGAATGAGCTTAGTTTTATTTAGAAATACAGGGATCTCTCTTATATTTATAATTATTGTCGGAATTTAGCATCAAATAATTAAAAATACATCGCTATTAAACTATACATTGTATACATGTACATATATAGTTTACATGTAGTTTACGCACTTTTCGTAAAGATTTTATGAAGATTATTTTTAATTTTATTTTTTTAATTCTGGCAACCTCACAGTTTGCTTAATGAGTTTCATCAATAATTAAGAAAAATACATGTCAGTAATTTCCACCTTCATTCTATAATAATTCGTTTATAATTTTCCACTGTACAAAAGTAAAGTTGTATATATACATTTACTGTCTATTAACTATATAATAATATTAATATTAACCATATAATAAACTACATTATTATTAATATCATTAAAAAAAGTATTTAAAGTACACCAGCATACCTTTGGTGAAGTATCAAAAGGTAGCATTTCTACGTTAACGGGATAGAAATTGGTACATTGGGATCCTTACTTTTGGATATATGTAATTTTAGAAATGTGGAATCCTGCTCTTGGTGGTCCGACGGAGTAAAAGATCAGGAGTGGAAAGAGGGGATTTAGCTTTTGATAAGGGCTGCGAGAGGATAAGAATAATAATTTAATGCAATTTAAAAATAAATTACATTCCAAACTTGAAATTCAACGCTTGACCTGTGTGACCATCAGCAGGAGTAAGCAGTTTTAGCCTTTCAGCACAGTCTTTCATGTTGATCTAATTATCTACACAAAAAAACCAAGTTGTTGATCGGTATATATAGAACATTTTACAACATTTTGCGATGGTGATATCTTCGAAGCATGACGACGGCAAGCTCATATGTAAACCATGGGCAATGGTGGAGTTGTTGCCACAACCTACAAATTACTAAGCCCTAAACTGTGTACAGACAAGGAGTTGCGAAAAAAAAGTTGAACGTAAAAAATATTGCGGATTAATTGGATGATTTTATTGGAGATTAATTTTTTCTTGTACTTATAGAGCTAAATTTCATGAAACATTAAATCTGACACAAAATCTTATAAGCCGTCTAATAATCTAATAAAAGCCGTCGACGGACGCTCACTCACAGTGTACAAACAACTCACAGTATATGTTGTTCTATATAATCTGCATCTCTATATATTCTCTATGTCAGTATATGGGTCTATATAATAGTTAATACATAATTATGGAATCACACTGAATTTTTATATCTCCTATTAAATTTCCTATGCTATATTTACTATTACATATAAAAATACAATATTTATGCGAAAATAGTTTGTTCGAGTTAAAATTACACTCACCGCACCAATTTCCTCATTGATTACGGGTGCAAAATGTATGCAGATTACAATATTATCCAAGCTCATATGTTAACGTCGTAATTTGTATACTAAATCGGCCATTAATTCCAATTATTTTATTTATATAAAAATTTCAAATATTTCCTTGGTAATCTTTCCTTCCTCAAAGTGTTTCTATTAAAATACTCTTTGTTAATACTCGCTGGATTTTTCATTATCAAAACATCACTAAATAGCATTGATTTTTATGTAATTTTTGCTTCTTTATTTTGTTTTTAAAACAATTTAAATAATAATAATTATTGTTATTATTATTGTCGTTTGTTTATTTCTTTGTAGCCTTGTGGGTTGATTTGTTATTTATTCATTTTTGTATAATTTTGTTTAATTTATTCGTCGAATTTTTCTCGATTTGTTTGTAGAATTTTTCTTGATTTGTTTATCGAATTTTGCTTGATTTGTTTGTCGAAATTTGCTGGATTTATTTGTCCAATTGTTTTGATTGATGCAATCTAATTTTTTTAATTTGCTTGTCGAATATTTTTTCTTTATTTGGCCATTTTAGCTTTATTCGTTTGCCTATATAATTTTGTTTGTTTAATTTAGCTTGATGTGTTCGTCGAATTCTGTTTGTCTAATAATTTTGCTTTTGATTTGTTTGTCGAATTTTGATTGACTTGTTTGTATAATTTTGGCTCTCTGAGTATAAAATACGCAATTTCCCGCTTAAATTGTATTTGGATTTTAGTTTACTTACACGGCTATTTGTTATACATAAATTGACAATCGAAGGTTAATGCTGATAATTATAATTACGTACACAAAGGAATATACACACGAAAAGGAGTTAATTGTTTAAAAAAAATACAATGCTAAACGACAAAGAAAACACTGATAATTACACTAATTCAATGGAATAACAGCAAGTATAATCATATGTAGAGCAAGACTTGGGATTTGTTTGGCAAAGGTGGGATAAACTTTATTACTTGATCTATTTGTACTTTTATTATTTATTATAAAGTATAGTGTGTTATTGTTATTTTATTATTTTCTATACGTAAAATTGCAGCTGGGATGGAGGAAAAGAGTACAGAAATGATGATGATGACATTGGTAGGAATACATAAGAATAATTACTACGGATCCCTATATAGAAACCGATCGGCAGAAAAATAAATCAGGAGCAAGTCAAAATACACAAAAATATAGAAAATACCAACGTATATAACATTATACGTATACATATGTCCGTAGTAATAATTATCACATGGACTGCAATTTCAAGGGGTTAATTCGGCCGGTATAGTAAATTACAGTAATTACGATCGACGGAGTTGGGAGAAGGAGGTGAATTGAATGGTGTGTAAATGGTGTTATGTGAAACCACTATACTTGGCTTTTATGATTATGACTGCAGAACGTCTACGTTATACGTACATATGTATAGGTAGTATGTACATACATGTATACACATATAACAATATTATTACAATACATAAGAATATCAGACGGTAGCAAAAAAAAAATTGAACTCACAGCTTTAATAATAATAATAATAATACTGTATTTATTTTACATTTAAGTATCTACATATAGATCTATAAATTTCCAGCAAAGTCTCAAAAGGTACCAATTTCTGTGTTGAAGGGATAGAAATTAGTACTTTGGGATATTTAGCCGAGGATATCCTAATTATTATGTACATCATGTGTAAATGGATTATAACAGGTAATCCGACGTATCGACACTATATTAACTAAATGGTGTCTTTATATATGTATGTACCGTCGACGAAGGATCCCAAAGTACGAATTTCTATACCTTCAATACAAAATTTGGTACTTTTTGATACTTGTGAAAAACATTTGAAAAACATGTGAAAAGAAACGCTGGGTAAAAAATCCATTAGCAATAATAATAATAATAGCAAATCATGCAAAAGCGATTGAAAATCAACTCAAATGTGCTGATTTGCTGATGCTGCTGAGAAACGTTACGAGATTTCCATATATTTCCAATGGATTTCTTCTTGGCTGAGGATTCTCACAGTAGTTTACAAATAAATTGCTGTATTGATGGGATACATTTTTATAATGTATGTACGCCACATGCTAAATAAATGGGAGGATTTGTAGTCAATGAGAAATATGTACGCAATGATAAAATCAATATGTACGCAATAATAAAATCAATATGTACACAATAATAAATACGCAGTAAAAACCAATATGTACACAATAATAAATACGCAGTAAAAACCAATATGTACACAATAATAAATATATGTAATACATAGGTATACAGGTATGTACACTATGATAAAATAAAGCCATATAATAAATGCCCATAAATTATTATGTATGTACGTATGTGCACCATAAAAATCCCATGTATTTCTACAGTAATTAAATGGAAAATAAATACACACGGTGTTCGCAAGATACTTATCTTTGGTGTATAAATGAATGCTTACAATGAGTGAATTTATGTATTTACTGACACTTGGACACTAGATATCAATTACTCATTAGCCCTACACTACACACGTAGTAGAACATTATATGGCATGTATGTACTACACATATAAAAAATATAGATAATTACATAATAGTATGTACGCTTATAGTATTCATTGAAACTCATATGTGTGCTTAATTTATATATTCCCATTCATATCCCAATTCTATTGTTGTTGTTGTTATAAAGACGGTCTCATTTCATTCATATTTTTTTACTACTCCTTACTCTATATATACTACAAACGCGCTATTAATATTATCCGGTGGTCTTGAAATCTACTGGCAGTGCTGGCTGAGAAAATATTTTCCACGTAATTTAATTTAAGCGACGCGCTTATTATGATGGGAATCAATTTATTAATTATTGTGGGGAAACCTATAAATTACTATGTATATGGTATCACTTATATTGCTGCCCTGAAATAACTCACTATTTATATTTTTCTCTGTATATGTGTAATATACATATGTACTATTTATTATAATATAATATACTATATGTATTATAGTGATATATTATTATATTATACTATGTATATACTTTCCAATGGTTGCATTAATTAAGAGCAAAGTGCGTAAAAAATCCTGATTGTGGGATTTTTCTTCTAAACCTCGATTTTGTATCTTCTGAACACATCGCACCAGCAGTGTGTAGTGTACATTTATTTGTATCCTTCAATATCATATTTATTAGTTACGCAAGTACTCTTGTCTATTAATTTCATATTGAATTTTTCTTATATTAATTTCATACGTAGAATTTTGGTTATAGGAATTTCATATGTAGAATAATTCTAGTTACATTAATTTTATATATGATTTTTTTTGTTATAGGAATTTCATATGTAGAATAAATTCTAGTTACATTAATTTTTTATAGGATTTTTTTGGCTATACGAATTTCATAGTGAACTTGGTTAATATTATAAAATTCCTAAAAAAAAAAATTCTGTACTCATTTTACATTACTCCATATAAAAATTAAATAGCAGGTCAAATGGCGCGTCTAAACGCACGCACCACGGCGACGGCTCATCTGAAATCTGACAGGCAGAGCACTCAGACATGACATGACACATTTCACGCGGTTGCACTGATTATTGTTATTAGTATGTATATTATGGACGCATCTATGTATAATATCGCTGTGAAACATGACACCTCAGATGTAAACATAATTACTCAAATATATACCCAATAGAATACCCACTATGTGTACACGTACACCTTTATTATACTTTACTTGTTATACACGTTAAACATACACAACAACACAACCTCTGTAATATATATTATGCATTTGGTTTTAATTTTTTCCGTTCAATTTACTCCACACTACTCCACAGTAATTTTTTCAATAGATTACAGATATTACTTTCATAATAATCTTAATAAATTAACCTCTATCATGGATCCATTCTTTTAACTTGGGGTTTGGCTTACGTGGTTCTGTAATAATTATCTATAAAAGAACCCTCTGAATAGCTATGCAATTTTACTATTGTCTGTGCAGTCTCTGCATTGACCATCGGCAAGGAATAGAATTCAACTCTTATTGGCTTCCTTGTAATAAATTATTATTGTTTTGACTGGATTCCATTATGATTCATCAAGGTTTATTGCTCATATAAATGTGGGATATCTGTAATGATTACTGAGGTTTTTCCTTATTTTACCTCAATATCAGAGTCTATTACGATTGTACTAAAATATATTATAAAAGCAATGAATTATATCTTAAAAAGCCTTACATTTATAGAATAATTCTGTTTTAATGCATTAACTTCTATATTGTAATAGAATATTAGACTATTTTCTATATAAAGTATTAAATATTATATATTATAATTCTACATTAAAAAATTGTTGAAATTATTTTCCATTAAATCTTATGCATTTTTGTAGTAAGTAATTTTCAAAAATTATTCCTAACCAAGGATAGTATAATAGTATGAGGTTGTCTGGATGAGTAGCGGAAGAATATGAAACTACTAATGAAGGATAACATGACGCAACGGAAGTAACAGAAAGCGCGCGGAAATCATATTTAGCCAGAATTTAACATATTAGGTCCAAACTCCAGTTGATTCGTAGTTAATTACAAAGTATATTTAATATAAAATAAAATAATAAAATATATTTAATATTGAAAAAATATCAACTATACCCCTATACAACCTATACCTTTTAGATGCCCTACTACACGGTCAGAGAAAACGAAATTAAAATTACAAATGGAAAATCTCCAAGGAAATTCAGGAAGTTTGGGGCAACGAGAGATTACGTGTACTACTTTACAAACCTAATCGTAAGCTCAAATGTTTGTTGCTATACTTGAATGACGTCATCATGTGTCGATCGCAACGCCGTTGATCAAGACAACCTTTTACTATTATACTATCCTTGTTCCTATATATATCGCTAATATTTATTATTGTAATTCCAATTAAGCCCCTGCTGATCACGAGATCACTAATAAAAGATTTTCTCGATTCCTGCTCAATTTACAAATGATGTTATACTATATAAAGAAAATAATGTTAAAATTATTTTTGCATGTAGAGAAAAATGTAATTCACATAACTCCGTAAACATAAATTCATTCACATAAATGCGTACAAATTATGCTTTTCACATGCACGAGACGTAATTCCTGAAAAAGTAATTACTTCCTTTAAACCAGCCTTTTGTCTATAGTAGTATTATTGCCTTTTGCCTTGGTGCCTTTGCATTTTGGGAGCCCACAAAGGTCACGATGGCCCTTGATGAGTCCATGGGTTATATTAATTAACCAGGAAAATGGGAAATGCCAGAAAAAAAGGATAAAAAATAAAATGCAGTTATTAAATAATCCACACAGTAGTATAGTCCGGTGCTCGACGATGCGTTGCAAAAAATTGTTTTGACATGTACTTAAGTAATTACTCACATATATATATTTTTTCTATATACACTCACACGTTTTAACATACAACTGCGAAATCAAAGCAATCTCTATATCCAAAGAAATAATTGCAAGAAAAGTTGATTGCAATAAAGGTACGTACTTACGTACTTTTCCGTATGCCTATGTGCACATATACGATAATTTCCCTTTATTTCTGATTGACCTGCCAATGTTAGAATGATTATCCTTTATTGCTGATTGTCGAAAAAATCAGGAATATAATGGAAAAATTACAGAGCGCGCAAGAGAGTCTAAACTATAATGTGCGCGCATATATAGCACCTTTGATTTTATAATTTACAACGAGCTCAACCACATAATGTGCTTAGTGCTTAGTGCTATACTTGAATTTTAGTCTTGAAAATACTCGCCGAATTAAGAAAATATACGATGTGTATATGAAATGAAATTTAGCGTGACCATGAACTCATCACATATACTTACTTAGAGGTAGAGGAACGATTTTATTTTCGACGATCGCTTAACCATGCACGGAATTACAAGGGTTTACATGTATTACATGTAACTACATATATATACTTTAATACATATGAAGCTTTTACATATAAAGAAAAAGAATCAATTCATGAATTCGTCAAGATTTCTGTGCTGAACATGTACAATGGATTAAAAATACTAGATAACAATACGTAATAATAATGGAGGAGAGGGAAAAATAGACCAGAAGGTAAAGGCTCGAGGTCACCGGCGGCAGATATAAAAGTGTAACAGTAAAATCCTAAAAATTTCCTTCTCAATTCACCAAGCATATGTATATACACATACTAATGTATCTTAATGCACATTACATGCATATGATAATATTATAATTTAATAACTTTTAAATCGGAAATTTTATTGTCTTTTTAGCACGGATCAAAAGTCAATGCTTTTAATGCCTTTCAGTGGTTGGAATGACATTGCAAATCCAATTACATAGTTATACTTACATATGTACGTAAAATAATAATGTTATTGTTCAATTTGCTAAATTAATTATAATAATAATAAATTTCAGTTTCAGTGGATTCACCGTGGAATATCATTTATTGATTATTATTCTTATTGCATTTTATTTCCACAAGCTTCAATAATTATTACGAATATTTATGAATTCCGCAATTTATTTTATTTTCCATATTATTAATCATTTATTGTCTTAAAATATTTCCACACCATAATTTTTAATAAAATGCTTCCTTAATTCTATTTAAGGTAAAATATATGAATTTAAACAAATATTACGTTAAATATTTTTTAAACTATCTTCTCTAACTAATTTCTATATTGAAGTGCTTTATTTGTTTTCCTGAAATCATTCCTCTTGGCAATATTTTTTTAACATTGTTTTCATTTATGTCATTTCTAATTTAGTGTTTTATTTGTTTTCTTTAAATAATTTCCTTGGCAATATTTTTGAAAATTATTTTTTTAAATTATTTGTAGATAAATTTAAATGCTTTATTTGTTTTCCTCAAATAATTTTCTCTTTGCAATATTTTTTAAATCCTTGTCTTCTGAAAGTAACTACTTCTATTAAATTGAAGTGTTTTATTTGTTTTCGTGGAATAATTCCCTTTTGGCAATTTAAAAAAATGATTTTCCTGAAATAATTTCTTTATTTTTCTCTCAATTAATTATTACCTCCAATTACTTTACAAATCCCCCAAGAATTTTTATTGGCAATAAAGACAAAATTTATGTATTTCCAGTATTTTGAATATTCCATTACTAGGTATGTACAGTTTTTTCAACAACGAATTATATTATCAGCGACGCGACGGATGATAGCGCGGCAAAATTATAAAATACAAATAATGAAGTCATAATCAGTAAAAAGTTAGCACAATAGATAGACAGACAATAATTATAATTATAAGTATAATAAATTACAAAAATAAAGTACAACAATACATAAATGCAAACATTTATATCATTTTTAAAGAGTTATGCTGATTGATTCGCGATGAACGTGTGATAGCAGAACTAATTTAACTGACCCTTTTGAATTTGCCATTGGTTGAGTGTGTATTAAATAAAAACAACGCTTATTACAATTCATTTCATTATGCAATTTATGTATTGTTGTTGTTTTTAGATTTTTTGGAAGTCGGCGCCGGTCTGTCTGTCTTGATTTTTCAATTGTTTCTCTGGCATTTTAAATTCCCCATAAGAAAAGAAGAATTTAATTCCTCCTTGAATTTGTTGTTGCATTCACATATTGTAGCAAAAGCAAAATTAATTGCTTTGGGAATTTTGGGATTGTGCTGTTCTGTATTTCGTCAGTAATAAAATCAAAAGTCAAGTATAAACAAATTTGAATTAAATTTGAACAAATGATTTTGAGTATTTTTTCATGAACAAATGTATTTAAACTCATGTGTAAAGAATAATTGAAAAGCTCACGGCATCAAAATCATAATAATCACAAGTATACATATGGTAGTCCCCATATGAAAACAATAGCTTTGAACTTGAAGTCATGCAGCAGTAAATTCTGCTGCAGGATATAATACGAACGTGTACTTAATATTGTAAGTATATAGTAAATAAATATATGTATAGATATATGGTTTACATTTTCGTAATTAGGCTAAAATAATTAATAAAAATGGCATTTGAATTGAATAAACATCCTGAATAATTGCTTCCCTTCGCCAGCAACGCGGCGAGGAAAGACAAATAATAATGAAAATGAAAATAATAACCTTGCTGTCAACATTTGTGCGTTTATAGTTTAGGAACAAAGTCATTTGTTCAGAGATACAGAAATGAGGATTTTTACATGCCAAGACCTTCCGATTATATAGTCTATGTATATAAGGGATAGGACACATAAGACAATACAAATTTGTCATTAAATTAATCTTCTGTATAATTGCATTTCCCTAATCGCCATAGTAAAATAATAAAAATAATAACTGTATACCCCGGAATATTCAATCTCCATATCACTTTTACTAAAAAACATTTTTGACAAAAAGGAAACCCAATAAAAGGGACATTAATTTTAATACATCCCTTCATTTTACATGGATTATTTCCTCCTTGTAAAAGAATAATGCGTCCACCTTTAATAGCCAAAGACATTTGTGCGTTCCGTACTAAAAACTAATAATAATAAAGAAGCCCGCAAGTCACATTTTATTACAATTTAGAATATTTAATTCAATAATAATGAACGTCTGAAATGATAAATACGGAATGAAACAATTATTGTAAGGAATTAAGGAAAGGGACAGTGATCTTTCGTTGGAACAGTGAAAATGTGTGTAAAAATGGAATATTTACTTTAACATCACATTTATTTCTCATTAATTTCAGCATATTGTTTCAATTAAATTGTAATTTGTCATTATTTCTGAGCTATATTTTCTGGGCTATTAATTATTTTTATTGATTTCCTTGTTGACTAATTACAGCGACGTTAAATTCGCAGTCATTCTCTGTCAATTCGAGGGAAAATACTGTTTGGCGGTTAATTTAAAATTGTAACATGCTTATGAATTAATTAAATTAAATGTAAAAAAAATTAGAAGATATTTTAAATTATTATATATTTATTTAAAATATTTATTTAGTGATTAATTTAAAATAATAATTAATTACAATTATTTGAAATATTATATTAAATTAAATAAAAGTTTATTAAAATTATTACTTATAAAATAAACCATTTTTTATTTTTATTCGCAAATGTATTTTGTCCTCATTTTGCTAACAATATTGTTTAAAACTCATATTTAGTATTAGTAGCCTAAAATTATTAATTAAAATTGGCACGGAATTTGACAAACTAAAGAAAACTATAGGTATATCATATGGAATAAAATAAATTGCATAAACGTTTAAAGACCGGTACATGCGGATGTGCTCTACAAAAGATAAATGTGTTTTCAATTCAGCAAATATACATAAATAGTTTATACAAACGATTATAGCACCTTTAATGAACTCCTGATTCCTGACATATATGGAACATAACTAACTGAAAATGAATTTCGTAAAAATAGAGCTATTTACTTTCATTTAAAATTGTATGGTTCATTGACATTCTGATTCTGACACTTTATAATAAAATACAGATAAATAAACGCTCCCAATAATAATTTAGCACTTTTCCTCGTTTGTGCTAATTGTGCTTCTCCGCATCTATTTTTTTTTAAATTGGAATGTCTTGATTGGCACATCGATGATTGTTACGCCTTTGATTACTTATGGTTACTATATGGAGTAAACTATTATTTACAACTATCTACTGATATTTGTAAAATTGCAAAATACCGGCATCCGAATTAATTTATGGGCGTGGGCGGCCAAACAATGATTTTTCATAGCTAATAGTTTCCTATATGTATTTAAAGGGGCCACAATTTTGTATTTTTTAAAAAATATTGTTTAATTTCTAGTCTTAAATTTTGCTTTCGCATAAAATCATATGACATTTACAATAGATTTTAGTTCGCTATAATATTACTAAACTTCAGAAATGAAATTAATAAAATTGAGGATGAAAGTCAAGGTATTAATTCTGAGTGCTGAGTAAAATAATTATAAAATTATTCTTGAAATTTAAATTTTGATCACGAAAGTCAAGACACATAATTATTAAAAATTTATAATTTTCCAACTTTTAGTCATTTCCTTTAACTTGTATACATAGGACAATACAATATAAATATAAATAAATGTACAAATTGCATGTCCAACGCACTTTCTCATCAAAAGAAAAGGTTAAAAATTTGACGACGCAGTTTCCATACAAAAATTATAAATTGTACAATTATTATTATACTTAATATTGACTTGACGTAGAGTGTCGGAAATGGTGGAGGATATCAAAAAAGTAGAAAAAGTAGTACAAAATGCTATGAAGACTTAACCGCACATTTACAAGCAATAATAATAAATTCCCCTACATATACTCCTTGAATATTTTCCCATAGGAACATGATTACTTCTAATTTAGATCTAATTGGCCACCATACATATAGCTTGCATAGTAATAGTAATAATAATTATTCCTCTGAGAGTGAAATGAACTTCGGAAACCATTCTTATATGGTCATTGAGTTAATAATATTGCAATGAGAATGAAGGCGATGGCTAAATTGCATTAAAAGAAGTATAAGGCCTTTTTCAAATACTAAATTTCAATATAAATGCTCGTCGTCTGTGCAACAAATTTTCCTTTAAAAAAAAGGAATAAAAAAAATCAACAAAGGATTTATTCTTGAAATCAAGAGGAGAACAAAGCGGATGTGTGGTAAGCAGAGCTGTCGTCAAGCATTTAGAATCAAGACCATCGTGTGTATTTGCTTTAAATTAAGTGGCACTTTAATTTTCGTGTATACTTTTGGTCTTTGGTTTTGTTGGTGATTTGGTGTACTTTATACCTTTTACATTTTACAATTCTGTATATATACGCGTGCCCCTGAGACTCCGTCTGTTACCATTGATCATTGAATTTTTGGTATATTTAAAATATAAAAGTTTCCTCTGTATTTAAAATAAATACACTTGAATACAAAATATGTGAGAAAAATCGAAAAATGTCATATATGATCCTTTTTTTTCTATTTTACCACTTTCATATCCACACATTTATACCTGTGCTGTATCATTACTTATTGCTGTATAGTGTATACTATTCCATTTCCATTCGTCTTGGTTGTCTTTGAATCACTTTTACTATATTTTCCGTCTTCTCCCCAGCTGGACCTGTCAACGTATAGCAAGTTTTTTTGCAAAATTCAAAGTGGTTTATTTATCTCTGTTACTCTGTATATAAAATAAGTATAATATAATTTGATACATTATATTGTATACATCCCATGAGTTTCTATGTCAACTCCATGAATGTGCTTTTGTAAATAAATTTTTAATGTCATCATCATCAGGTGTGAAGTTATTAATATCATTACCACTTACGACCATATGCTATATCTTCCCCGCATGTATAAGCACCAAATCAAAATCACCAACCACACCAACAACTCAAGTGGGTGCGTCAGTCATGCTCAAGCATATATAGTGACAATCCTGCTGTGCCGTTGACATTGATGGATTTCACGCCGAAATAAAGCTAAAAAAGTAGATAGGTATATAAGTGTCAGGTAATAGCCAGCTCAGTTGTCTCTCCAGATAACTGAGTGGCAGTGGTCTAGCGATGGAGAGTCTCACGCCG
>JAQGAK010002649.1:0-18973 GCA_034696945.1 Lipothrix lubbocki
AGTTTTATGTACATTTCTGGTATACTTACAGTATATATCTAGGTATGTATAGGTATATTTGAAATGATGGCGAGTGAGGAATTGAGAGACAGGGGAAGATGGAGAGAGCATCTATGTATATGTGGTAGAGTAAGTATACTAAAGGCGGGATGAATTTTTCATGAAGAAGAATTCTTTCGCAGAAAATATATGTGCATTACTGTGTAGTAAATGTTTGGTTCGTTCTGTTGGTGTTGTAACTCCTTGGGAGGACCGGGAGTCCCAAGCTATTTTAAGGCGACCCAAACTTCATTGCTTAGAGGCTTAGACTTCTATACTAGTATCCCCATTGAATTTTCCTCTTGTCTTTTCTGTTGAACGGTGTTAAACGAGGTGCTGCATATTATTAGTATCTTCCGTGACTCCCCAACTTCTGTCTTTGACTTTTCGGCTGCTGCTGAAGCTGTAGGGAAAGGAACATTTACCCACATTCACGTCACCGACCAGATCCTCTGAACATTCCATTATAGATTTTATTTCAACTCTTTTGAAGCTTTTATCGCAAATATTTCCTAGTTTCTCCTTACTTATTCCCTCTTTCTGCCCTTCTTTTACTTTCGTTTTTTAAACCATCCTTTTATTTGATTATAAATTCCATTTGAAATTCCATTAGTACAGAAGGACTACTACTACTACTTTTTGAATCGGCGTTAAACGGATTAGTTTTTGACAGCGAAACTGTTGATTTGATTATGTTTCTCTCGGTCCCGGTATAAAAGTTCAACGAATCTTTTAAAAGATAAGAAGAAATTTTGTTAAATACCAGGAAGTTTAGGAGGAACAAGGAACTGCTGTTAATAATCTTCATTTTTAGCGTAAAGCCGTTGTTCACGTTTAGCAGCTCGGTTTTTTCCCTCGGCATTTCTCTTCACGCTCATCAGTATAGAACTTTGCCGGCTACTTGTACTTTTTTACATCTACATCCTATCTTCTACTATGTAAATTTATGCGTACAGTTACATAAGAACGAAATCTACAAAGTTCTTCTTTTCACTCCAATGGTTCGTGTACTTTGTAAATAAGTAAGTTGACGATGAGTGTCGGCTGTGGCGGTATATGTAGGAGAGGAGAAGCTTCCATTTATTTATTGGTTGTTGTTGCCGTCGTCGTGAGTCGTGTGTTTTTTAAAAATCCCTTTTTTTATGCTTCCCCGTCCGGCCTTTGCTGTTGTATAGTATACGTATATATGCAGAATATGCAAGTGTAGTTTATGTACATGGTTGCTAAATACTAAATCGAGGTATGTGTAATTTGTAGATGCTTTTATATCTGTAGGCAAGGAGGGAATCATTGGACCTGATCTGATTTGATGTTATACTCATATAATAGTAAATGACATTCCATTATGTCAGTTTGTCAGTGTTACTCTGCAAACATGCCTATTCTAACTACAACTACAACATCGCGTTTCGTCATGGCATTCGAAGAATTTTGCATTCTTAAATGTTTATTATAGGAATTTTAAAACGAGATGCTAAAGTAAATTGTGTACCACGTACCACGATTTGAGTCTTTTAAGGGAAGGATTTCTAACTGATTAACATACCTATAAGTAAAATATACCGTGTAAATTATCAAGAGCCTATTTCCTCAATGTTATCCTTAGTAATTAAGTATAAAAATGAAAGAAGGAACTTTTACTATTTACTATGCCCTCAATATAATAAGGGAATATTTTAGCTCGTGTGCGAGATATGCAGAAAGACTGAGGACGCACTATAAAGACAAATGAGAGAGGTTAATATGGTAAAGATGAAGAAGGATGTCAAAAAAGGAGAGAAGGAAGGAAGGGACGGGGAGAATAACTTGATGATAGCATATATAGATACTTATAAGTAGATGTATACTTATATATAACTTGCATAAATTTATACGTGAGTAACCTCGTAAAAGTTAATGTCATTTACTAATCGGTTCAGAGGAGACCTGAGGGCAGGGCATGGGCTAGAAATTCAATGGGAAAAGGATCGTCATTTCTGTAGAATTTCATGGATCATCACTATTTTATATCTATCTGCACGTATTATACCGCTATATTTATTCCAAGCTCTGGGTTCTTTCGTAGTCAACTTCAGAAACCAAGCCAATGAGGAATGACTGATGGTCGTAAAATACAATGGATATTTTCCTTAATTTCCTTACTTATACTATTACTACTGTATGTGTGTAAATATTGGGCTTAGTTTGTAATGAATTATCAAATATGACTATTTATATAAGTATAGTAGAAATGGTGGTGTACATAGCTATACCAATGGGAGATCTTTGTCGTCTATATAGCTGAGCTGATTATTGATTCACTTAAATCGTCTTCTCACCTCGGCGTTTTAATGGCTAAAAAATTGAATCTTTTAAAAAAGTATCCAGCGAACATAAAAATGAGATAAGAAAAATTGCAATGTCTTCATTGAAAATTTAAGTTTATTTCATGCTGTTATTTGATATGTAATTATGTATATAAGTATAAGCATATGATACTAAACTAAAGTTGAAACCCAGCATGAGTCACCAAATTTTGTTGTGGTTGTTAAATCTTTCTTCGTTAATGTAACCGTTGAAAAGACGTTTTTCTATTTTTCTCTCCGTCGGTCTCTCTTTCTCTTGATCTTCTTGCTTGAATCTAAATCTATAGGCTTGGGCTTGTCTGTTGGATACGTCGCCTCAGTGGGTTTTAGTGTAAATCCTGTTTTTGATTGAAAATGGAAGAAACAGTAAAGAACTGGAGGCTATTTTTTAGAGTCCGCGTACTGTTGTTAAATGAAAATGGTGAAAGATTCCAGGCCATAAGGGATTTTTCAATTCCCATATCATCCTCCTTCTTTAAGTTGAACTACATAGTTCGTGTGGTTGTAATGGAAGTAGATGATAATACGTGTATGTAGTATTCAAGCCTCTTCTTGCTTCTAAGCTTTGCATAACACATGGACACTGTTGGGTAACAATTTTGACAGCACCGGCTTCAGAAGTTGCTGTTGCTTGCGTGTCATTTTTTGTTGTTAATAGTGCTGACTTCTCATCAACTGCTATTATACTATAGCAGCAGCTTATTATTTAGTATTTTTTAGAGCTGTAGGGACTGCTGCAGGAGCTGAAGCATATACACGTTAGACGAGTTTGCAGGGAGAGCGAAAGAGAGAGAGAGAGAGGTATAGGGGTGGGTTCATAAGTTCTAGCACATAGAATTATGCAAGCAGTTACTAACTGTGGCTTATAATTTAAGTGAAATGATATATGCCAAAAACAGTGTTAACATTGAACTGAAAATGAACCGAAAGTGATAATTAATGTTATTATTTCAAGTGGAACAAATGGTAAATTGTATCGTTGAAATGTAATAATTGCATAATTTAACTAATGTAAATTATTGGGTTTGAAGAGGTTACACCCTTTTAAGTATTTGCTCTCTCTCTCTCGGTCTAGTGTACACATTATTTGACTTACTCGTGATAGTAAATTCTAAAAATGATGATACTGATGTGAATGAGGCGTTCTAGGAGAGAATTTTAAAGCTTTATTACTACTTGGTGTCTGACTGTCTGGTCTGGTAGTGTTTGGTGCTTGTAAACAAGTATAAAGATAGCCAAAAATCGTATCTTTGTATGTTGAAGTAATTAAATTATCCCCGGTGTTTTACAAAAAGCTTATTAAACTGAAAATAGGGATACCCTGTGAAAAAAGTACAAGGAATACGAGTTTACTTATCAAATTTTGCTTTTAGTGTCAATATTATCACTATGACTATTTTGTCATACTGATGGGTTAAATAGGTATTGTAGAAAGGAGGTAGGGATTGCTGAAAGCTGCATTTATTATATGGTAGTTTGCTTTAGAGGAAGCACGTGTCACACAGATCGAAGGTTGCTTATTGTTTAGTTTGATTAGTTTCTATGTTACATAGAATCCAGTATGTACTTATATGAACCCATGCGTGCATATATTGTTTGGACTCAATGATGAATGTGCTAGTTAAGCAGCTTGGACCGAAAAGTCTAGGGATGGGGAGGTGATTACGGTATGCTAATAGTAAAATAATGCTAATCATCATCATGTACTCATCTGAACTATAGTCCTGCATTTCAATTACCTCTCACCAACCGCCACATTAGTACTCGTCAGTTGCACACTAAAATCTTCTTTTTAATCAGCAATGTAAATTCCAGGTTGTTTGACTACCTTGAAATTCTGTGACACATTTGTCTCCCTCTCCCTCGTCTCTTCTCGCAGGGCTCGGACATATTTTATGCATGTGCAATTTTTAAAATGTTTGTTTTAAAATATTATATATTGTGTGAAGTTGTGTTGTAAAATATACTGCATTGTGTACAAGGCAGTGCAAAAGCAAAATATGTATATTGTTATATTGTATAAGCAAAAGAGTAGAAAATTCTTCATTGCTGTTCGCTGTTATTTATGTAAATTTTAGGTTTTACGACACTATCGTAGCATACCATTTCTATGGCGTGCAGAAAATATGACAGTATATTCCATAACCTTAAAGTTGTAACAAGGAGTTAAAGGACTATTATAATAACCGTCTTTAGAAGTCCTTCAAGTCTTGATTTAACTTTCACATGTAATAAAGGGTAAGGACTATTTTACATCTCGTCGAGCTTCAGTCTAAACTTTTGATCACTTTACTACATAGTCTGACAGTGGTGGTGAATGCATAAAAACCTCTTTTGGTCTTCTTCGGGTTGAATTGACAATGGTATAGGAAGGCAAGTTTGGTCATTAAATTCGCAATGTTATGGGCCTCGTTCTTTTTCTTACTTTACATACACGCTCACATAGATAGATGACAACAAGAGACATGTCATCTAGCTTAAAAAGGATATTCCGTATTGTTTGTCGACAAAAGGCATTCCCCCCACCGTGTCATATCATGCAATGAAGGCAAAGGCAATGATGTGAGAGTGCTGAATTGGAATTTGGAATTTCTATTGTATTTTCGCATTGTAGCTTCACTTATAAGATTGCAAGAAAGTAATGCAAAGGGGCCATTCAAATATGACTTGCTACAAGCACTTCGACTTTGACGACTCTATACGCCATCATGTACTATAATACATCGAAGTACGTATGTGTAGAATACTAAATGCTTATAAGCTAAAAACGGCCTACTACCCGCCACTCCCCGAAACGTTCCTCTTGGTTGGTTCCTAGGCATACTTGTAGAAGTAAGTACGTATGCAATATTGTTTACTACTAGATTATATCCCAAACCTTTAAACATACTTATACTTGCGATTAGATATACTTGCTTCATTAAAATAAAGACATCAAGCTTTTGTGCTCTGCTCTACACAGTCGAGCCCCACATAATGAAGTCAATGAGCTTACCCTTTTCTGCTGGCGAAAACAATATCCCCAAGGTGTAGTGACAACGGGTAATTTATTAAAATTTGTGTTACGTATATATCTGTATTTCATAATTAATCATTCATTGAATGAATATGTGTGCACTGTTATACACTTGGTAAAATCACTTCCATGTAAGTATGTACAATGATTACTTCTTGCAGCTGTAGTGTCGTTGTTCTGCCCAGCTGTTTTTGTGTGAGTAATGACGAAGGTTACATACCTATATGCGTAAGTAATTGTAAGTATGTATACGTACATCTACTCTTTAAGTGGGGATTACGGATTACCTGGATTATTGTTAAGTAAGGATTACACTTCCTTTGAGCTGATGCTAAAAGATAAAGTTTTTAGTAGTTCACATTTTTCTGAAAGTAGGTACCGGAGAGGAAAGCATTATTTTACCTTTGACGGATATGAGACATTTATTTGATGTTACTAATTCGTCGTTTGGTATTTGCTTTCTTTCTTTGTCTTGGCTTCCCCTCCTGATGGTTAGTTGTCTTGAATCTTCTTTCCAACATGAACTAAGACTAGACCCGATAGTGTTTGGTGCTATTTACCTGGGGATTTCTCAGTCGGAACTCTGTAAACATAATATTACGAGTACCTACTATACTACGTGTTTTTCCCGCTGAACAAGATATTATGGTAAATGTGTTTGTATGCAGTAAGGGCTTTAAATCCTTTCAGAACGGATGTGCTGTTTAAGTATTTTTACCTCCTGCCACTGCCACCCTGTAGCTGTTGTTTTGAGCTTCTTTCAAGGCAGGTAAAACGTGTGAAATAATTGGCCTGTATGTAAACGTTGGCCTCTGTGTAGGAGGTATACAAGACATACCTAAAATATATTCATATTTATTTCCTGCATATTAGTCATTTTCGTTGTATAATATATGTATGTAAAGTATACTTATGTTAAGTCATAGAAGAGGAACATACCGGCATCGTTTGGGATTCGGCGTTTTAATGTTGGAAGGAAAGTAAAGGTAAGTAAGGTGAAAGTAGAACGTGTGAGAAAATGCTCTCTCAAAGTTTATACTCCGGAGACTTCTGTGTATACATTACATACTTAGAAAGCGTATCCTGATGTGACATAATAATAGGATTTTCCAAAAGACTGCATAAATGCTATGCTGCGGAGCCAGTTGGATATGTGTGCAGTGGTGCACCTTTGCATGGGTATATTAACTTACACGGTATGTTTAGTCTGTAAGTAGTCAGTATAAATTCAAGATGGTCCTCCTGTAAAAACTAAATTTTCTAATATAAGTAAGTATAAAAGTATACTCCTAGGTTTGTACATATGCATTGCATATGACTCAGTATGATGTTGTTAAACACGGTGTGGTGTGCTCCAGCAGACTTTTTTAGACGTCGGAAGGAAGCTCGATCAATAATACTCCTGTGCCTTGCTCCCTGCTTTTACTCGATTGTAGATATATACCTATATGTATACTATATTGTATACACTTGAATTCATATTGGTATATGTTTTTACGATTACAGATATACACATTGCTAAAATTCTTTCTCTCACCGTATTCCTCTCTCTCTCTCTGTTGTCGTGCATATTACAGACTTGCATTGCGGTCGCTCCTATTTGTAACAGTTATACTTTCCTGGTTTTCCATACCCATCTACACTTTTGAATAATATGCTTACCTATGTATATTGTAGTATTCTTCATGAATGTTTGTGTCCAGGAGAGTATGAAGAATGTCTAGTACATCTGTGTACTACAGACCTGCGATGCAGCAATGGTACCTGAATGAGGGAAGAGTCCTCCCTTCAAAATAGAAATAGAACAGGAAAAGTGGGAAACTGCATGCACCGGGTAGAAGTGTAGGTGCGGAGAGATTTTTTCCTTATAAGTGCATATTTTTTCTTGATGTTATACTATACAGGCTAGGTTGGTGTAACATATAGGGTTTCCGTTACCAAAAGTTTTTTTTTGGAAAAGATTTTCCCATTTCACTTTTAGTTAGTAAAGTTAGCACAATGTACTCTGCTGCATTTCACTTCTAGTTACTAAATTTGTATATTATAATATGGCGTTATATATTTCACTTTCAGTTGGTAGTTGGATGTACATGCGTATATTCAATTCTGGGAACTGCTGCATTTCACTTTGAGTTAGCTCTGTACTGTATATATTAAGTACACTACTGGTGTTGTTACTCCATTTGCTGATGTTCCTCGATACCGTACAGTTTTCTCTTCCGTTAAAAGTAAACATCCATCATCATAATGGTAATGGTCCAGGGGTTCAAGAGTTTGAGCTTGTTCGTTCCATCTTCTCTCTTCCAGTTGTAGGCTTCCCTATGTCATTATAGGTAGCATCAGGTACATAAATATAGTGTGCATATGTTGTGTAATGCTTCACTACTATAACCAACACAAAGCACAGGAGATTATAAATAAACAGTACATAGTAGCAATGTGTTTAAATTGTCAAGGATTGGGTTCTGTATACATTAACGGGAAGTGGGGTTCACTTACTTTTTGCTTATATTTCAGTTTTAATTCCTCATCCATGGACATTTTGTCAGGTACGAGATTAAAAGTCGAGTTATATTATGACATGATTCAGACGAATTTCCCTGTGGTGTTCGTAAAACAATGCCTTAATCATGACTGACAAATTGTAAACTTTAGCAATAAGGTTTTTTTTACTTATATACATAGCTAGATGGGTTAGGAAAATATGTCGGCAAGTGCGTACTTACTTTTCCTGAGGAGGGGCTGACAAGTGGAGAACTATTATATGTATGTACATACTTCAGCGTATGTTTTAAATTGTAGTTAGTGAATGAGTGAATCAGTGAGTGAGTGACGAAACATTCTCGGAACTAGATTTTTTTTGCATGTCATATATAAATGCACTGTGAGTATTTATAGAGAGAGAGTTTTGTACGATGGAGAGTGTTAAACATCTATATTTACTTATATGTAAGTACTTTTATAATTATGCATGTATGAGTAAGGGAAGTTGTAATATATTTATTATTAAATTTGGGAGCGGAGACTGGTAATATTCTTTCCTGTCATGGAACTTTTAGCCTTCTTCAGTACAGTAATATGACTATGGCGTGACGGGACAGCTTATTATACAAGGTTGCTCCAGTTTTGCTTCATAATGTAAATACATGTCGGTATGATGCAGTAACTATTGCAGTAACACACACACACACACACAATCAGAATTTTTGAAGGACCAGACAAAAAAATGAACTTGTAATATTATAATGTCGGGTGTGTGTGTGCAATGAAATGAATCCTCAGAAGTGGTTGAGTGTGCTTCTCTATCTGTATCTGCCCGCCATTCGTGAAAGTTTGATAATGTCTTACGTACATAAAAATTATATACTTGCACTAACTTACAAATGAATTTATGTAACTGCCTGCACGATATCTTTTGATGTTCTTTCTCATGTAAGTATACATGTCTCTCTTGTAGTAGTAATTGTTTGAAATAAACCTTTCCTTGAGAAGTTGCATCATGAAGTTGCATCAAAGTTGCAGGGTATCTGACATTTTTATTTGGGTTATTTTGGTAGTTCTATTACCAGCGAATTTCCACCATTGATGTGTGATTTCCACGTGTGATATGTGTTATGGAGGCTTATGTAGAATGATGTATAGATGCATCTCCATGGTACATTTATTACGTACTATTTGTTCTACTCTCAAGTTTGTTTTGTACAAACATCTATCTAAAAGTATCTGTAATTATGTAAAGTCAGGAAGCACTAGTGAGCAGATGAATGAAAAATATTGTTTGGCTCCTCTATAACATCTTGAATGATGCTTATTGCTTATGTCATTGAATGTATAATAGCTTAGTTGGCTGCCATCCGTGTGCGTTTAGATGTCAGTTGTGAAAATGTGGGGAGTCTTTGAAGAGTTTTTTTGGCAGTGGACTCCGTTATCCCTTGTTAATCCATCTCTGTATAACAGTAAGTAGGTTTAAGTATATCTATGTATGCTCTGATTTCGATTACTTTAGCCGCGTTGAACTTGTTTTACAAAGTAAGAATATCTGCACCACAGCCGTTATTGAATCTCTTTCAAGAAGGTTATATTGCATCCTGAATTGGCACTGTGAGGAAAAAATTCATTTTGATTTTCCCTTTTGCTGCACAGTGTCACCTCGTTTTAGAATGAGAGAATTAGATAGAGGAGATGTAGAGAGAGAGAGAAGAGTTTGCAAGGTTTTAGGGAAATAATAGATTAACAAGTGAACCGGAGAGAAGAGATACGTGGGAAGTTGATTGGCTGGTGGACAGTTTTTTCATCATGTGGAAGTTTGCAACCACACGAGTTATGATTATTCGCCAAGCTGTTCAGTGGAATTAGTACAGTAGTGGGTGATGGAACAGATCATGTAAATGCACACACAAATAAGTATACATTACATGTGTGTTATCCAGAATATACCTTCCTTGAAAATCTAGAAGACCTACTACAGGTTACTCATGCGTATGTATACATAAGCATAGGATACAATTACATAAGCACATTTTGTTGTATAATTTGGGTTAGTGCAAGTTTGTGGGCACTTTTTGTCTTGATTAGTCCGACTTTAGTGGTTTCATTGGAATATAATTAGACTTCGTCAACTTTTTGTTTTCCCTATGAGCATGTCAGGATAAATAGGAAACAAGTTGATCGGACGGATGAGCGGATCTCTTATTATTAGTCAGCACAGTGACACGGACTTTGTCGTTTCTTCCCATTTAGTTTTAGATGTCCAATTATGGTCCGAATTCAGTAAAGCCGCTACAATCCACTATTATTGCCGTCTTGTAAAAGGTGATTAGCTCTGTGAAAGTATACCGCTATTGTAAAATACTTAACTTCTTATTTGGTAATAACTTACTTTTTTGTGGTTCTGTACAGACGAAGGAGATTTTATAAATGTTATTGCTGGTACCCACTTAGAAACTATACATATATGTATTATTGAAGTCATAGGTGCATCGTGCATGTAGTTTCATATAGGTAATACGGTTTAGCTGATTTGTGCCATGGAAAAAACGTTATAATAATACAAAGAATATTAGTACATATAACAGTTGATCTCAATATCGACTGTAAGTGGCTGGTGTGGTGATGATTTATTGCTCCTACTATTGTAATATATTATAGTATTTAAGTATTATGAAATGAAACGGCTAAAAGGCATGTTTTTAAAGAGTTCACAAGTTTCAACGAATATTTACAGCGAACGGATGAAATGTAACCGTGAAATGTGGTGTCGAGGATATTCACGCTCCGTTATTAGCAGAGACAGAGATTGTACAGTTTGACCTTGCGTTTCATTATTGTGACATCCTGTGTGCTAAAGGGTTTCATGGGAGTTATTATACGGTTGAGCGAATTCTGTATGTGTGCCTATGTGGACGTACTTATAAGTATAAATAAATAAATAATCGATATACATACTTACATATGTATAAGTATACTTATATACGTGACAAATGTAATAATAAATAATATTAGAAGGTGAGTTCGGTGATGATAGAAACTTTTTCTAATTTCTGTCTATGATAGTTCTTATTTATTATTAATGGTGTACTTGTCTCAAACTTTTCTATCACGGAAATTAATCGCAAATAGAAAGTATGAAGCTGGTGGTGCTGCTAACATGAAACAGATTGAAGTTTCGCAAGTAGGTAATAAAAGTTAGGATTTCTACTCTAGTTATTCTTTAATGCTCTTATCTAGGAAGAAGCAAAATATTTTGTGTTTGTTAGGTGCGTTGGTGTTCGGTTTTGTTCGATAGAGCAGAGGAGACTGATTGTCCGAAACTGAGATTGGTATATGGGCTACGAATTCGGAGTCTGCATTGAATCGAAATTTATAAAGAGGAGTAAGTTATACGTATGTACTGCATTTAGGAATCAGTATAATGCGAAAACATAAATTATATTGTCTATGTTCATATGAAAAATTATACTTACACATTCGCCGGAGAGACGATGAATATATTGAAACTCCTTTTCTCTTTCATTCGTTCAGTAATATGTATATTATGTATACATGGAATTGTTCGCTTTTAGTCTAGTATTGAGCATCGTCATTAGTTCAGTGTATAGGAGAGAACATTTCGTTTAGATGAAGTTAAACAGAAGACTAGCCGAGTAGAAGTTTTCTCCTCCAATTTGTGCATGCAGCACTATGTGTTACTGTTCCACATTTGACTGGGCGGGGACCAGTCAGAATTATTTTGTATTCACAATTATGTTGCTGGGAGTTGGGACTAGGAAGCTGTATATGTAAGTCTGGTAAATAAGCATATATGTGAGGAGAAGGAGAGAGTGTGTATATTTATTGTGATTTGCTGAGCATGGACACGGACATTATGGAGGATGGAGTGAACTTAAAACAACGTATAAGTATGCCTACTTATATATGCAAGTATTACTTGTAGCGTAGCGCAAATTTATAATTCCTCTGTTTGTGTATGTAAGTACTTGTTACAACAACATATGTGTGTATGCATATAAATATAGAGATGAAATGTTATGTAAAACTATCGTTTTAGTCTTTATATTATATACTTCCGCTTACATACACACATATTACGAATTTGTACTCTTGGGACGTGATAGCTCTTGCTCCCTCCTTGCTTATTAATGCTAGTAGTTTACATACAAAATAAATGCAGATTCACATCCATTGCAATTTTGCCAGGACTGACTGGAGGAGAGTACGTCGTTTCTTTGAGGTCCATCCACACATAAATGTGTGCATGTTCGAATCTGCCTAATATTTCATGCATTAACTGTGCCTAAAACTGAATGCGCATAGTTGCTTATCAATTAAAGATTGTTGGAGAAGATAGCAGCAGTGGCGGCGGCTTATTAGAATGAATCGTATAGATACAGTAACGTTTACAATGACCATTAATTCTTCAAAATGGGTACCACCAGAAGATGGTTGTTTATTCCATGGGTGTGTGTTGGATGCTTTTAGAATATGGTATTACAATTCTCTGACTCTATTTCTAATCATTAAGTTGACAGTGGCTATTTATGATAATTTCTCCTGTGAGAATTAACATCAACAGTATGTGTAAGGTGTAAATAACTAGAGTTGTGAAGTTGATATTAACTGCTCCGAAAATTTCAGATTTCAGTGAAAACAAATATTAACCAGTCTTGAACAACGTGTGAATAATGAGAGTTCTTGGCTTTTGACTCTTATAGGAGGTATATGAAAGATGTTATAGTTTTCTGGATAGTTTCATATCATGCAGTATCTGACAAGACCTACTTAATTACTTATAAGTACGTATGTATGTAATTGATATATGTATCATTTAGCAGTAGAATAACTATAACCTTTGCAGAGGACAATATGATACGTTAAATTAGCAACAGAGGTATGCTTAAAACTGACTAGTTACATTATGTACGTTTGTTGGAAATGGATTTAGCAAATAATTGAACTTTTTTGTTCGTTACTCATGGAGAGGTTAGTTTAAGTTAAGGACAGTATGCGCGACAAAAATTGAGCAGGTGGTACATCTATTTGTTTGGTTCGTGGAAGCGGTTGATTAAAAAACAGAAGCTAAGTTGATTATTTGTGATGTTTAAGCGTAATGACAGGTTCTTGGAAATTTTATTGCAATTTTATTTCTCTGCTTCATGATACGTTAATTTAATGTTGATGGTGGGTGCGGGCATTTCTAAATACTACATCTATCTGGAAATATACGTGTATGTGTGTGTCTTGTCTACACCAACCAGATGTCTAAGTTAATGAAAATAGCATTATTTTCTGTTGAGTTTGAATCGAAAAAAAGTTTTAAGGAAGATGTGTGATTTACTAGTAGTTGTTGTCATTAATGAAAGTGGCTGATGGGATATTGTTTGAAGAATGACGTGCAAGTATGCGCCGGAGAATGTGTGCACACTGCATTATGTGAGCGAGGTTAATGGTACTTGAGTTAATGCTGTGTTACTCTCTTAATGGGATTTTTTACATGGGTTGTTGTTATCCGTGTGGTACATGTGTGTGTGTTTGCCTGTGTTTCATTTAGGTTTTTAACTATGTATTTACTTTTGCTTTGCTATACTCTGCTGCAGCACAGCTCTAGCCATATTTGCTTGTAAAGTACATACGTACATAGAGCTAAGGACTGAGTACGTCCTCTTCCTGTTGTTATACTGGAAAAGGAAGTGTTTAGATAGTGTCTTTTGTCATTTAAAACTTGAAGATCTTATAAGGAATTTCCTTTCGGTTATCCCATCTTGTGGATTGAGAAGATGTTATTTTTTGGGGTTGTCCTCTCTGCCTTTGGAGTTCATTTCAAATGAAAATTGAATCCTAGAATTGAATTAGTCTCTGGGGTTGTTGTTTTTGTACGTGTCTGCCAATTTATTCTGCAGTTTGCGTATATTAACTTGCTTTCGCAAAGAATGGAAACAACCACTTATGACAACATTAAACAGTACAGTACAAAGTACTTTTCATTCCTTAAGCCTTGTCATGTCAGTCTGTAAAGGTAAAGGTAGTCCATATTTTTTTTTACACTTTGCACTTCTTATATTGACTTCGCATTGCAGGAGTCTGTTAAGTAAATGACAGTTGTTGTATTTGTGTGAACAGATACTTACATAAATGTATCTATGTATTTACCCACGTAAGTATGTAAGAATAGTTTATTTGTTTAAAGCAGATTTGCGGCTTTGCAGCATTCACAATATAATTTATTTTATAAGAAAATACAAAAAAATAGAAAGGAAGAACGACATAAAAATTAATTTCACAAGTTTAATGAAAAGATGCTTGTAAAATGTTGAGTTTGGATGTTGGTCATGGTGTAAATAATGAAATTAATTGCGGATGACTGAGGTATAACGTTACGCTGGAGTGTAAGTGACAGGCACGTTGGATGAACATTTACTAATTATTTAGTAGGTATGTACCTATGTGTACGTGTATACGTACAAAACTCTACGGGATCATGTAACGAAAAGTGATCCTCACAAAATCTCTTGCTAAATAACTCAGCTAAAAGTAAATTGACATTTGTGTTTAAACGCAGACTATACGTAAACCACAACAATGACGACAGACATCAGTGTGAACGTGCGCTGGGACCCAGTGCTCCAGCAAGACATCATTGAAGATTTGGAGTATGATGGCGGAAATTCTTCTTCGCGGCTTTTTGAGCGATCTCGTATTAAGGCTCTTGCTGGTAAGTGTCAAAATTGTTTTTCGTAGTCCTTGTAAGTATACTTACAATTTTCTAAGAATTTAAGGTTGCTGTAAGTTCACAAATATATAAGTACATAAGTACCCGTCTGACCTCAACTGTACAGATTTTACCGCATGATTATTGATTTAGTTTTGACCTTTTGACAGGGAATTAAATTTATATTATTAATAACTGACTTTACTGCAGAAATTACGTACAAAAGATTACCCAGTGATCCGATTTTGCTGTCTTTCAATATTACTATATATGCATACCTGCTCTGCACTTAAGTACGTGTAATCGTGTACATATACTTACCTTACACTTGTTCGTTTTTCTGGAACCACTGTTGTAAGTATGCATTTAGTAATGATGGAGAGTTTTTGGCAGTAAGCTGTAAAAGTCTTTACAGCTGTTGCTCCATTTCCCTTCGTTTTTATTGTGGTACATTGAATCAATAACCGGAAGATGGAGGATATTGATTTAGAACGTCGGTCTGTTACTCCCGTTTTAGTTTGGGCGAGTCAGTGTTGAGTTGAGTATCTACTGTATGTACATCTGTGTACATATGTATTTCACTGTGTAAATTATCTGTGGCGGTGCCCAGCGTTTGTAGTTTAATACTTTAAAAGGCAGTGCTTTTACCACATGAGTAAGCTAAGTTAGTTGTTCATCGTTTGCTTTGTAGTATGGAGATACATATGTGCGAGCTCTTGTCTCATCAGCATTATTATCTAAGCCTCGACAGTAGTGTAAACATCAAATTGCTGAAGCGTTAAAATTGAGATTATCAAGACACAGTTACAGCTTCATTGAAGGTGATTTCATAGTATACAATAAATTTGAGTTTTTTTTATAGTTTCCATATCCCGTGCCAACGCCGCACTCATGTAAAAGAATATAGGTTATGTCATGTACTAGATGGATGCTACATTTGGCTTAAAAATGAGTGCCAATTGTCACACACAGTGGTATGTACATACATGTGTTTTGTAATTACTTACAATTGGCAGATATAGGACCGTGGAACCAAATGGTACCTTATTATTGTAAGTGCGAATGCCAGTTGCAAATTGGCGAATTGAGCATGATAATAATTAGGAGCTAATAAGTATAGATATAAGAAATAAATGGGGTACTATATATGTGTACATATTTTTTTCGTTTGTTTATTGTACATTTTTGTTCTGGAACTCCATTATTGACTCGTAATAATGGTAAGAAGCGAAATCATGCTATTATATGTGCACACAGAAATACTGAAAAAGTAAATCACAAATTTCATGACGCTGTCATTGTCATTTTTTCGAAAAACGAAGATTTGAGTTTATCTTGAGATGTCTCTCGAGATAAGTGCTGCATTTTTTATTCCTGGTAATAAAGAAGTAAGAAACTAAGAATAGGAAGGATAGGGAGTAAAAACGTTGTTACGCAAAATAATGGAGTGAAAAATGCTTTATCAAATGACTCGGCTACTGGTTCGCGATCATCTCCAACAATAGATAGGCCATGTTGTCTGCGAAACTGTAAAGGTAAAAGTTTGAAATGACATCAGATGTGCATTAAACGAATGAACTTACATGGGCGGTTGCTGATTATACCTTCGAAAGTAAATTTCTCTATACTTGTATATTTGTTACTCTCCATACTTATGTGAAGCTGTACATACGTATGAAACAACAAGATAAAGAAATGGGTAATATATAAATATGCACATATAGGTGAAACTATTGCATTCAAGGTTAATGGTGCAGTGAGCAAAGTACTTGTATCAAAGTGCTGATTAAAGTACTCAAAAGACATTTATACTTACATACTTGTGTATTTTGAAAATGTTATTTTCATGGAATCTCATTGTCATTTGGTGATGTTGTTGCCATTACTGCGTGACTAATATGAATGATTTAATACTGCATCAGGGTTATATATACTGTACGGCCGGAGTGTTTTAAAGTTTTGAGCATCTCGGGTAACGTAATAAATTCTGCAATAGTTATACTTATATACTTATAGCTGAATGTATTTACGACGGCGGAGCAGTGGAGCACTCAATTTGTGATAAGTAATCAATATAGTGTTTCCTCTTTCTCGCCCCTTTTACAGTGAAGCTAAGGTTTCTAAGACCATTAAGCTGCCAAAAGTACATTGTTTGTAAGTGACAAGGGTCGAGTTTATTTGCAACGACAGTTGACATCATCGTTGTTGGTGTGGTTTTTAAAGGATGTTTACATATCCCTTGTGTACAGCAGCAGTCTTTTCTCTTGAGGAATGAGAGGACTCACTGGAGGACTCATAGAAGACTCACTCATACATGATATGTGACACCATGTGAAGAAATTTTCATGAATATTGGTGACTTTTTTCGTATAAGAACTGTTAGTAGTTACTGTATATAGGTATGCTGATTTATTGCACGCTGAGTAATGTTATACTTTATCTGTATCTGTAGGTGGGTATAATCACATATATGCATATCCATTTATTAGCTCAGGGTTAGAGTTGTATAATTATGAGTAGAATACTTAACCGGTGCACAAGGAAATACAAAGATATGATTATTCCTTCTTAATTTTCTTAAAATACTTTTCATGCCATTCACTTTTGATGTACTAGTATAGTAGTATCGTCTTTCCGTGCATGTGAGATAACTCCTAGTCACCTAGTACTAAAGTATTGACATCTCTATTATAAATCGTCATGAAAATTAAATGTATTAGTATTAGTTTGAACTCTACATGCTTAGGTATAGAATACTAGAATAGAGAACTATCACTGGCCGTTCCAGATTGTCGTATATCTGTTCATCAGTTTTACATACAATAAAAATCACGAGTACAAATTAATGGCTATGGAAGCTTGATATGATAGCTTGTTTCTCTCAATGAGAACTGATTACATGAGAATACCCAGGGTACCGGTATTTTTACTTTTGGTAACACTGAAACTGCATAACAAATACGGATGAGTCGGCTAGGTATGATGAGTTTTTTTTCCTGTGCAGTTGCACTTATGTACGTAGGTTGTGCTTATTAAAAAATTATATTTTGTAAGTGTAATATGTACTTTATCAGATGAAGCTCTTTCTGTTGATGCTGGTAAAAGTACAGCCGCCTCGTTGTGCATTTAACACTGTGCTTATGTACGTAGGTATATCATCATTGTATATAGGATAGGCTGGCCAGGCCAGGCATTATCAAGCAAATTCCAAATCCACATGTAGTTTTGTACAGCAGGTACACCTACCTACCTGACCTGAAATATATAAATCTTTAAGCGCTGCTGGTTACCCTTATTGCATTATCATGCTTTTAGTTTCTGATTAAATTCAATTTCGATAACCAACAAGGTTTTGACTTGACGAGATACACAATATTTGAACAGTAAGTTTTAGGGACCAAACAACGATGCATTGACTAAATTACTGAGTAAGTAGCGGTGTTGCCGAATAACTTTTAAGGTGTAAGCTGGATGTGTAGTAGATGCAAATAAAGCTGAATATTACTATTTTCCTGCTTTCTTTGCAGTAAACGGCGAACGTAATTTTACATAATAACGTGGAAATAGTATGTACAAATATAGCTTTGTTCTAACAAGAGTGGTTGAATGCATTAAGAATTTACTTGTACTTACGTTTTAATGATGCGGTAATTGATAAATATAGAGCTTTCTTCTTGCAAAATTCTGTGGTTTTACTTCCTTGAATGAGTTTTGCCATTTTGGACACCGCAAGTAAGTGCATATAGCAAGCCATTGTGGGATGTACAAATCCCGGAACATCATTGATGTTGACAGTTGTAGTTGTTAGGGAACTTTCATATCATTTGTAATGTATTCAATAGTTTATTTAAATCATAATTTTAAAAAGAATTATTATTATTGCACAATAACAATAATCATTAGTTTATGACACATATCGTAATCGATGACTATGTTTTAGAAGAATTAATATTCATAATACTGTACGCACAACTACTACCGTTTGTAGTCGTAGTGGGTATTATTGCATTCACTCACTGGAGTATTTTCAAACCGTATAGGTACGTATTATTGGTATGAAGAATCTGAATATCGAAGCACATGCAATAATTTATTCGAATTAATAATGTCTAAATATGTAGACGTGGAGCGTCTGCTACTGCCAGAAGTTCTGTTATAAGGTGCCTGGTTGTTGTGAAGGAATGAGTGTGTGAAAATTTCTAAGTGTTGTGAACGAGCATAAAATAATATTTTAGACGGAGGGGAAGTTTGGTGTGTGTGTGTGTGTATGTGTACTTATATGAATCATGAATATGGCAAAACCACAACCGTTAATGTTTATGAGAGGTTTGATGCCTAAATATGAATATATGTATGTAATGTATGCTG